>JAUPFT010000030.1:13740000-14017500 GCA_036936625.1 Parnassius smintheus behrii | reverse complement strand
CACACACACACACACACACACACACACACACACACACACACACACACACACACACACACACACACACACACACACACACACACACACACACACACACACACACACACACACACACACACACACACACACACACACACACACACACACACACACACACACACACACACACACACACACACACACACACACACACACACACACACACCACACACACACACACACACACACACACACACACAGCACACACACACACACACACACACACACACACACACACACACACACACACACACACACACACACACACACACACACACACACACACACACACACACACACACACACACACACACACACACACACACACACACACACACACACACACACACACACACACACACACACACACACACACACACACACACACACACACACACACACACACACACACACACACACACACACACACACACACACACACACACACACACACACACACACACACACACACACACACACACACACACACACACACACACACACACACACACACACACACACACACACACACACACACACACACACACACACACACACACACACACACACACACACACACACACACACACACACAGCACACACACACACACACACACACACACACACACACACACACACACACACACACACACACACACAC
Source organism: Parnassius smintheus behrii (assembly GCA_036936625.1). Lineage (NCBI taxonomy): Eukaryota > Metazoa > Arthropoda > Insecta > Lepidoptera > Papilionidae > Parnassius > Parnassius smintheus. Next base: position 14,016,800 of record JAUPFT010000030.1, on the reverse strand, counting down.
ACACTCACACACACACACACACACACACACACACACACACACACACACACACACACACACACACACACACACACACACACACACACACACACACACACACACACACACACACACACACACACACACACACACACACACACACACACACACACACACACACACACACACACACACACCACACACACACACACACACACACACACACACACACACACACACACACACACACACACACACACACACACACACACACACACACACACACACACACACACACACACACACACACACACACACACACACACACACACACACACACACACACACACACACACACACACACACACACACACACACACACACACACACACACACACACACACACACACACACACACACACACACACACACACACACACACACACACACACACACACACACACACACACACACACACACACACACACACACACACACACACACACACACACACACACACACACACACACACACACACACACACACACACACACACACACACACACACACACACACACACACACACACACACACACACACACACACACACACACACACACACACACACACACACACACACACACACACACACACACACACACACACACACACACACACACACACACACACACACACACACACACACACACACACACACACACACACACACACACACACACACACACACACACACACACACACACACACACACACACACACACACACACACACACACACACACACACACACACACACACACACACACACACACACACACACACACACACACACACACACACACACACACACACACACACACACACACACACACACACACACACACACACACACACACACACACACACACACACACACACACACACACACACACACACACACACACACACACACACACACACACACACACACACACACACACACACACACACACACACACACACACACACACACACACACACACACACACACACACACACACACACACACACACACACACACACACACACACACACACACACACACACACACACACACACACACACACACACACACACACACACACACACACACACACACACACACACACACACACACACACACACACACACACACACACACACACACACACACACACACACACACACACACACACACACACACACACACACACACACACACACACACACACACACACACACACACACACACACACACACACACACACACACACACACACACACACACACACACACACACACACACACACACACACACACACACACACACACACACACACACACACACACACACACACACACACACACACACACACACACACACACACACACACACACACACACACACACACACACACACACACACACACACACACACACACACACACACACACACACACACACACACACACACACACACACACACACACACACACACACACACACACACACACACACACACACACACACACACACACACACACACACACACACACACACACACACACACACACACACACACACACACACACACACACACACACACACACACACACACACACACACACACACACACACACACACACACACACACACACACACACACACACACACACACACACACACACACACACACACACACACACACACACACACACACACACACACACACACACACACACACACACACACACACACACACACACACACACACACACACACACACACACACACACACACACACACACACACACACACACACACACACACACACACACACACACACACACACACACACACACACACACACACACACACACACACACACACACACACACACACACACACACACACACACACACACACACACACACACACACACACACACACACACACACACACACACACACACACACACACACACACACACACACACACACACATACACACAAACACATTTAAGTATACGATACTTCCAGGTTGTAAGTATGCTGACCTATGTTCAACGGAGTCGTCTTATAAAAAATCACGTAAAATAAAAATCTAATTTGTTGAATAACTATCATGTAATATCCACTCAGACAAAGTATAAATAGATGCTTATCGAATTAGCGCTTATAAGACGCTTGCAAAGTCTCGCAGGCTTTTAGTTATAGAGTTAACAAAAGCGTTAGCCCTAAACATTAAAATAGTTGCAAAATATAATTTGTTCCTTTATGTTTATGTAACTAATCCAACGCTTTTTATTAGGCTGCATACTGACTAAAGTCTACGTAAAAGTGAATATTATAATTATTATTATTAAGAATTTGGTTTAAGTAAACCTATAAAAATATTTTTATATGAAAACGATTGTGCTTGTGAGATTGTTATCATATTTGTTAATTATTAATTAAAAGTTTTGTTTAGAACAAAAATATTACGGAATTTTTATAAGTAAAACAAAATGTGATATGTTACGCCCTAGTCTACGAAACACCTTAAAAATTTAATTACATTGGATATGACCTTTGCTTCTCGTTTAACGAAAAATTCTAATACTTCATTAATATTTTAATCATTAAACAATGCGTTCTCTATTACAATTTTGTATGGACATTAAACAACAATAGCGTGTTTTCATTGAACCGCATTCTTTAGATTTATCACTCAAGGTTTTTTAGGTGGTTTGAACGTTTTGAAAGTTTCTAAATATATTTTAGTCACCTTATGTTTTAACACAGTTTATAGGCTGTTTGAGGACCAAATGCATTTTATCGTTATCATCATTTTCAATGTGACATAATTTACTTATATTTCTATCCATGTCAAAACTTATTTATTAAAAGAATGAAGTCTTTTTTTAAATAGCATACGTCACGATTTAGTATCGGACATATCGATCATGTCACTGGCAACCTCTAAATTTATTAAGTCTCAAAAATCACAATAAAAAAAACAACTATCAATTGTATCTGGCTATAAATATATCTGTTGTAGAAACAACCTCAACTACCCATAGTAATGTTGACATTTGCTTGTCGATGTCGACATACGTACGCTTACTGTGACATCCGGTGACAGGACTTATCGATACGTCGATCGGGCATATTTTGGAGGTTGCTCCGAATAGATTTAGCCTCAACGCTTTAAAAGGATTAAGGGTAGTCAAACGATTACAATATTGGTTAGTACATTTCTAAAAATAATCTTTCTGTAAATTTGTACATTCTATGCATAGCGAATAGAAAATACAGTAAATATTATTAAGTATATAGACATTGTGAAGCGGTCTAACTCAAAATTAAGCCGTGATACTCACTAACCGTACCGTACTCTATAACCGTGATGTTTCATAGAAGCTCTAGGCTCTCGCTGTAAATTTTATATTACGCGAGCAGACCCTTATGTACCAAAAAATAGTTAAACGCTGATTTACCATAGGCTTATGAAAAATATTGTGAGGAAAGCTGCATGCCTGAGAAAGGAAGAGTCAAGCACTTGTAAAGTCCACCAACCCGTAATGTAGCAGTATTGTTACGCCGCGCTCAAATCAGCGCACTAGCGCCATCTAGTGTCAGGAACGAGAGCGAGGGGAGCGTTGCAGTTTATGACATCACACATCTTTCGACGGACAGCGCCACCCGAAGAACTAAGTTTCTAGAAAATCTATACTCGAATTCTCGTTGCCTGGCGCGCATTTACGTGAATGTTCGGGACGCTTCTTTGCTTATTATATAAATAGGCGCTGCAAGATGCGATCGAGGCAGTACAGAGTCGAACTCAGCGACACAAGCGAAGCTTCGGAGCGGAATTGAGTGAATTAGTGTGTTTAATTATTAGTGTTTTTAACTTTAATTTGTATAAAGTAAATTAAAGTGTTAATTTAGGTAATTTTATCGGCAATTTTTATTGTCACGAACCTCAAGCTCGTAACAATTGGTGTCAGAAGTGGGATAAAATAATGCCGATTTTACCCAAGGAGGAAACGGAGGGTGTCCGTACCCGAAGTCAACGCCAGCAGGAGACGGACCAGAGGAGATTTGGTGGTGCAACGCCGCAGATGTCTGAGGGCCAGCCGCCGGCCACGGAAGCCGGTCCGTCAGCAGCTTCTACGTCTGTGGCACCTGACTTAGGTGCTCTGATGGCCATGCTACAGGAGCAGCTGCAGCGCGGACGAGAGGAACAGGCCCATCTGTTGAAAGAGCAGCAGGAGGAACAGGCCCGTCTGTTGAAAGAGCAGCAGGAGGAACAGGCTCGCCGACAGAAGGAACAGGCTCGCCGACAGGAGGAACAGGCTCGCCGACAGGAGGAACAGGCTCGCCGACAGGAGGAACAGGTCCGTCGGTTGGAAGAGCAGCTGCGGGGTGGACAGGATGAACAGGCCCGTCGGTTGGAAGAGCAGATGCTTCTCATGAAGGACCTTCACGCTACCTTCGGGAAAGAGATAAGGGAGGTGAAGGATAAGGTTGCTCAACATGATAACCGCCTGTCGGAAGCTGAGACCCAAATCAACCAAGTTAAGAAAACGCTGGATGAACTCAAACTTGGGGATGGAACTACAGCTCCCGTAGTAGCTTCAGCACCTTCGCTACGTGGGTTCAAGGTGCCACCGTTCGACGGGACTTCTTCCTGGTCAGCCTACAAAATCCAGTTCGAGGCTGTTATGAAAGCGAACGGCTGGAATAAAAGTCAGGCCATGACTGCTCTCACACTAGGCCTGCGCGACCAGGCCTTAACAGTTCTGGAAGCTCTCGGGGAGGAAGTGACTTATGAGCAACTCCTTGAGGCAATGGAGGCGAGATATGGCGACGCTCACCTGGAACATGTCTTTCGTGCGCAGCTTAAAGATCGCGTGCAGCGCATCAACGAAAACCTGCAGCAGTGGGCTCTAGAGGTGGAGAAGCTGGTGCGGAAAGCATACCGGTCTGTACCTGCGCTCATTGAAGGGAACCTGGTGCAGACATTCATCGACGGCATCCGCGACCTGGAAGTCAGAGCTGCTGTGAGGCTCGGGCACCACGAGACGCTTAAGGACGCCTTGGCCCATGCACTGGAGGTAGAAGCCGTGCGGCAGGATCATCGTTCCCATCGCGTCAGGGAGGTTGCAGCAGCTACAGTTCGCGACCGCAACAAAGGATACAGCCCAAGGTGCTATGGCTGTGGGGAAAAGGGCCATCTTCAATCCAGCTGCCCTAAGCGAACCGTGGGAAGGAGAGTTGGTCGATCTCGAGAAGGTAGTGCAGCTAACGGCACTGCCTGGTGGCGACAGGATCATCGTTCACCTCACGCTACGGAGGTTACAACAGTTACGGTTCGCGACCACAATAAAAGATACAGCCCTAGGTGCTATGGCTGTGGGGAAAGGGGCCATCTTCGGTCCAGCTGCCCTAAGCACACCCTAGGAAGGGAAGGTGAACGGTCTCAGAAAGGAAGTGCGGCTAACAGCACCGCCCAGCAGCAGCAGGAATACGACTTTACTATCAGACACTGCAGCGGGAAATCTCACGGCAGCGCAGGTGCATTGTCAAGAAGACCTTGTCCTGAAGATTTCAACCACTGTAGTAGGCAAGAGAGTAAGGAAGTGGTATCCGTGAGGATGCTCAGGACAGACCACCTCAGCAACGGGTGGAAGGACAGCCTACGACATGCACAGCAGGAAGATCCGGATCAAGCCGATTCTGGGATGGATGAAGGCCCGTGCTACCAAGCCTAAGCGGAGGGACGTCTCAGCGATGAGTTCAACCACGAAAAGTTATTGGGCCCAATGGGACAGCTTGCTGCTTCAGGATGGAGTCCTGTGCCGTAAATGGGACAATGGTCGAGGAGACAGCTGTCGTTTGCAAATGGTTGTCCCTAAAGCTAAAGTGCCGAATGTTTTACAGCTGTGCCATAATGGTCGTTCAAGAGTCCATCTGGGAGTTAAACGAACTCTACTGAAGGTCCGAGAACAGTTTTACTGGGTCCATTATCGTGACGATGTGGAGGATTGGTGTCGTACATGTACAAGTTGTGCGGCTGTGAGGGGACCTCAGACACGGGGTAGAGGAGCATCGAAATTGTACAATGTTGGTGCACCACGGGATAGGACATCCCTTGACATTGCGGAGCCGTTACAGAAAGGCGCAAGAGGGACTCCTAAGATCGTCCATGTGGATCGCTTGGCGCGTTATTATGGGGCCGATAATGCTCGGGACGAGCATGACTTAGGAGGGGGCAGTGTTACGCCGCGCTCAAATCAGCGCACTAGCGCCATCTAGTGTCAGGAACGAGAGCGAGGGGAGCGTTGCAGTTTATGACATCACACATCTTTCGACGGACAGCGCCACCCGAAGAACTAAGTTTCTAGAAAATCTATACTCGAATTCTCGTTGCCTGGCGCGCATTTACGTGAATGTTCGGGACGCTTCTTTGCTTATTATATAATATAGGCGCTGCAAGATGCGATCGAGGCAGTACAGAGTCGAACTCAGCGACACAAGCGAAGCTTCGGAGCGGAATTGAGTGAATTAGTGTGTTTAATTATTAGTGTTTTTAACTTTAATTTGTATAAAGTAAATTAAAGTGTTAATTTAGGTAATTTTATCGGCAATTTTTATTGTCACGAACCTCAAGCTCGTAACAGTATGTTGGAGCCCAACAGTGGGATATATCAAGACTGCTTCAATATTAAACTTAATAAGTGTTGCATATACTATTTACATAGAAATTTAAACCTATTTGGCTTCTTGTGGTCAAATAAATTAATGTAATTACTATCACGATCAAGGTTTGAAATGTTGTAGATAAATTATAAATTTTAAAGACAATTTATAAAGCTCTAATAATGAATGGCTGTTAAAACCTACTTTAAATTTAGACATAAACGTTTCGTAATAACAATCACGAGCTCCCGCTATCAGTCGCCACTTACGTTATACATGAAGTGTTTCATTAAACTTTGGACAACTACTGCCTATACCTAACGAGTAACGATACTTGGAAGGTGCAGCTAAAATATTTTAGGAGTCTGCGTCATAAGGTATCCATGACACCTCATAAGTAAGTTTTGATAAGTACCTAACTAAAATTCCTGTAATTGACTTAACTGTTTTAGAATCGAGAGTTGTAAATTAATAATTTCATTCAATTTCATAGATATTATATATGTTGCTATTTTAACGAAAAACTTAATCTTATAAAAATCATTGTAAATTCATTGTAATCAAATTACTTGTAAATTTATTGTATGATTGTTTTAGTTAAGTAAGTTAACAACTTTCTTATATTAGCTGCACTATTTTTGTGAATGTTGTATATACCTTTAAAGGCGAATCATTTTGAACAAAACCAATTGTATTATATTTAACAATGTCTAGTGATAAGCCAATGGTGTATCTGTTAAAATAAATAAATAATTAATAAAAAGCGTGTGTGCGTAATGATTTCTTAAGTTTACGTGAATACTACACATTGAATAAAACTATAGTTACAGATTTTATAGCGTTTAATTCTTTTTAATTCCCGACGTTTCGGGTGCTTTACAGCACCCATGGTCAGTGGGGGGGGGGGGGGGACTGAGATGTTTGACGTCCCAATGTCATAGTTAGCCCGGCTACCTTCAGTTTTTTTATCAGTGTTTTAATATCGGCGTGACCTATTGTAAGTTTGTTCGGGCTAATCTCCTAAACAGGATTTTGACAGGACTTTCACTGGTTTTTGGCGGGAACTTGGCCGTAGACGGATTGTCGCTCCTGTTTTGTCGCTTGAATAATGGTTTGAAGTGGATTTTGACTCGTAAAAGTAATTCGATTTTGTGAATTAAGTATCCACGCGTGTGAACTATTAGAGAAAACGACGAAACAAATGCTTTGATGTCGATATAAACCTCAAGTTATTTTGATCGCTTGGGCGCCTTATGAACTTGAGTGGCTGTCGTCATCAACTGTCCGCTAGGTTGAGCTGTCGTCAAATTCTACCAAGGGTTTCGCAATGTGACGCATCAGCATATTGTGAAGAAAAAGAACATAAAATGAAGATTCCAAAAGAAAAGTTAGGCTCAGAAGGTCTAGAAACCAGAGCCGTAAAGCCAGTCAATAAAGAAAAAGAAAAAGGACTCACTGGCAGATAGCTGTTGTTTTAAGGAGTAGCTTAAGCTTTAGACAACTATTATTTTTGAAAAATAATTAGAATTCCGCGCAAAACAGTTTAAACCTATAAAATCCAAACGCAATAAATTCCACGCTAGTCGAATTAATAAGAAAAAAAATTTTGCGGAATCCATGCGCGCTTGACGGTTCGTGCTTGATATATTATTTATACAACGGTATGGATTGATTTTTTTTAATGAAGATTTAATTACAGTTACATTAAAGTTTAGTTGGTTATTATTTTGTTATTTTGTGTGTCTTGTGGACGTCCAATATTTATATACATATTTTTCAGCTACAAACTCATACTATCTCTCAGCTTAGCTGAATATAATGTTTAATTTTAATAACGACATAAAATTATTTTTTCCTTAATTTTATCCTAGGTTTGGTAAAGAAAATATTATGTTCTCTCTCTCTCTCTTTAAAACAAACATGTTTTATTCCAAACATTAATATTTTATTAATTCGACACCTCGTGGGTGTCGAATTAATAAAATATTCTAATAATATCTCTCTTTTAGTCGATTTCATTTGATTAGGATCAAATACGATCAACTGTTTCAATTTCTAATGCTTTAATTTGACGAATATAATAAGTACTAACTTTAAATGTAAAATGAGTCACGATTTGTGTTTTGTTTAATATCATTATTTGCCTTATCTCTATAAAAAAGTTTTATAAAGATATATAAGGATGTTTCTAAATATAAAGTAAAGTAAAGTTACTGCTTATATAGTACGTCTCACTGCTAGGCACAGGCCTCCTCTCATTTCTGAGAGTGTTTTAGGCCAAGGAAGTGTCCGCCGCGCTGCCCCAATGCGTGTTGGCGGACATCACAAGTCTCCGAAATGTTTTTTATTTTTTTATTTCTCAGACATGTAGGCTTCCTCACGACGTTTTTCTTAATCGCTGTGCACGTGGTAAATCAGCACTTAAAATTGCAATTGACAGTTTCATTGATAACGACGGGGACTGAACTCGGGGTCCTCGCATACTGTGAAATTACAAAGAGCACTTAGCCCCTGAGCTACCAATTTCTAAGTATAAAAAACATAAAAAAGAATATTTTGTAATACCATGACATTTTCAATAACGGGGTCGTGTCGTTAGCAAAGCCAAGAGAGCTGATGAAGGTCGAATTATTGTATTAGTTTTAATAAGTAATTGTACACCAAAAACACGTTACCAATTTCGACATGAATACACGTTATTTTTTCTCTCGACTCGCTCGGAGCTATCTCGTATTCTCGTAAATAGATCTTATATTATGTTGAATATAATTAATTTCATACAGAGTTGATCGATGCGTGTTACACAGCGAGGTGGTTTTTTAGTTAGTATTTTTAAATTGCTGTATTACGTCAATTCGTCTAGAAAACGAATGTTTTTTGCCGACAATCGCTTTACGCCAAATTCGCATGTTTGTTGGTTTTTTTACAGTTTCAAATGCCATGTTCGTAGAGTTTTAGCGTCCATTTCGTTATAAAAGTAATTTTGACCATAATGATACAGTATTATATCTTGTGAAATTGGACTAGATATGTTTTTTAAGTGTATAAATTAAAGTTCTATTATGTAATTTTCGATTAAATCGTTTGATTATAAACCATTTAAGATAAAATATTCTTTCTTTTTTGTTTTAGATGGTGAATTTGGCTGATATAAAAGACTGATAATTACTATATTGAAGCCGATCATAATGTATTCATGAAGAAAATCCTCCGGTAAGCTTATTTAACATTATTAAAATATTGCAACGTCCGCCAATCGATTCAAATTCATTATTTTTAAACAACGGAGAGAAAATTTAAAAACGTATTCAAAAACATTCCACAGTATTCAGCTAATCTCATTGTCAACAAAAGACTATTGTTACCTCTCGATACATTGTTTCAATTTAAATCGAACGAAAATGAATCACTGTTATGATTGGATACTAAAATGTGTTGAATTAAGTTTGATTGTTTGTATAAAACTAAAGCTGGACGTATTGTTTTTGCAGGACGGGCTCGTTTCAGGTTGTGGTCCTCGAAAGAGTCCAAATACTGCAATGACTACTGCAATGGCAGCTCACCAAGATTCTATACATGAGAGACTTCAGCCAGCATCGGAAGAACCACTATATCTTCACCATGGAGCGGCATCTTGGACAACGGAGGCATCAGATAACCAAGAAGATCATAGCACTGATATGTCCCCATACTACAATATGCCTAAAAGAAATAAGCGAAAGAACTTCAAGCCTAGGTGCGCTCCTAATGCAACAAACTTTTCTGATGACTCTAATGGAGGAAACTGTGACATGGAGAGTCCTGTTAATGGAAATGATAGAACTACACCAGATCACATGACTGAAGATGAAACCAATGATACAACCTATGCGAAAATTGGTGTAAAAAATTTCAGTCTGCTTAAGGGAGGTGCAGTGGATCTTAGCAGGAGATTAAGCACGGATTCAAATGAAAACATAGATTCAAATTATCAAAATAGTATAATCGAAGATAAGAAAGTAGATTCCTTTCAACGATCTTATATACATAGTCTACAAATGAATCAAGAAGCGGAAAGAGATAGGACGGTATTAAACTTTAGTAATTTACAAAATAAAACCTTTTGTGCCAAAAACCCTTTTGCTATATCGCAATTAATCAAAACTAACTCACCACCAAGAAGAAGGGAGTCAGATTCTGATGAAGACAATAAAGATCAAGATATAAACGCTAACGAAAGACTAGGAGACAATCAAGAATCAATAGAAGTAGGGGAACCTCAACAAAATGGCGATGTTTCTAATGCTACTAGCAGAATTTTAAGGGATTACGCTATGAACACTATGAAAGAACTTTTAGGGATATACGGTTTGTCCTCTAACGAAGTCGCGGACGCTATTACCGGACAAATTAGAGCTTTGGAAGCACTGCAAGGTAATGCATTTTGTTTTGTGTATATATTCGGCGTGTTGCCAAATTTTGAATACAAAAATATGGCATTATTATAAAATAATTTATTCTTTATCAGGTAAACCACTGACGCAAATACCTTTAGGGTTAAAACGTAGACATGATTCAGGAGACGGAACTGAAAGAAGCTTAAGAAGATCATCTTCCGCCACTGAGGATGAGGGGTCTACAAATATTACACCACCAAAAACACCCGACAATGACATAGAAACTCAAAGGTATTTATTTAGTATCCTTATCCTTTTCGGTTAGAAATATTTACGAGTAACAGCACATAAATATTAATATAATTCATATTAAATAGTAGGTAATCACTAATCACGCATAGTTCTAATTACTATGAAAACACAATGTTTTGTATAGATATAATTAACAGCTTTTGCTAACTGATTTATTAAATTTACGCAAACACTGCACTTTGAATAAAACTATTTGTATGGATTTTATCGCATTTCATTAACTTATTTTTAATTCCCAACGTTTTGGGTGCTTTACAGCACCCATGGTTGTTGTCCCCCCCACGACACAATAAAATCCGTATGAATAGTTTTGATTGAATGTTGAATTTTTCACTACAAACCAAACCAAATCGGATTATTTATTCATTATTTACGTGAACCAAACTAGCTATTGATATGTGTTCTTAACCTTTATTTTTGATAGACAAAGAGCATTACAAATAATAAATCAGCAGTCTATGAGGTTATTCGGAAGATTACAAGGTCAGGAAGAAGATGGCAGTGGTTCCGAAGATGGTGAACAAACTCTTGATCTTAGCGTTTCGAGAGATACAGATGGACAGGTAAAAAAAACTACAAAAATAAAATCCCTTTTGACCCTTACTATGTGTTATACAGTGCTATTATATTGTAATAACGTAACTTATTGTAATATTGAAGTACCATTAATATGAATTAAACTGCTTGCTACAGCTCCTATCGTACTTATTCAAGTAAAATAATAGTTCGAAAGTCTAATCTAAGCAAACAACTTTGAAACTCTCGTAGTCGTATCAAAAGCATAATTTTTTACTGTTAAGAAACTTTTGGTAATATTCATTTGAATTTTCGGTGAAGTGCCAATATAAAACAACTTAAACTGGAATATTTGAATATTTATTTTATTGTTGTTAAGGAACAGTCTACGACCTCAAGCACAGGCAATAGCGTATCAGAGTTCGAACAACAAAATCTTCTGATGAGGAAAAATTTGGAAGATCTGGCTAATTTGCAAATGCAGGTAAGAGAAGACGAATTATGAATTGATTTTATTATAGAGATCGTTGAATTCTTTTATTCAACCTTAACATTGGCATGAAAGTAATATTTAAGCTTATTATTAAAAACAATTCAATTTATTTAACGTTTGCAGGGCTTTTTCCAAAAACAGTCAATGATGGATGCAGACGACTCACAGGAAAGAAAACTTCAAGCTAGTGGTAAGTTTTTAGTACTTTTCCTAACATTAGAAAAATTTGATACGTTAACCTTATAGACAAGTATAATTATTATGGCGTTTTCGATTTCTTACTTTAGTAACAATATAGTGTAGTCTCCATACGTCAAATGAATGGGCGCAAGTCTCCTTTCGTTTCTGAAAAGGTTTTAGGAATAAATACAGAGTACGCCGAGTTGCCTCAATGCATCATAACACTTAACAATTTACCAAATATTTTGGTTTTCTCGAACATGATAGGTTCCATGATAAACGAGCACCTAAAATTGGAATTAGAAATATCATAGGTGTCGGCAATGACCTAACTCGTCTTGCGTACATTGTAATTTTATTAATTTTTAAAGAGTATTTTTCAAAAACATTTCCAGAAATCGGAAGTCAAAAGCTTAATTTCGCTAATTCATAGAGTTAAATCATCGTTAGTGATAGCCGCTGTGTAGTTGCGGTGTAAGAGAATTTGCTACTCCATAATATTTTCCTTCGGGATCGTAAGAGGTGAGGTGAGGAATGAAGCAGGATGGGTGCAACCTTCCTGATAACAAGTCTAAATAATTAATAGCTGCGATTGCCAACCCGCCTGCTAAGCGTGGCAACTATGGTAAGTATTCCCCCCGTGGTGAATGGCGCTGTCGTCGCGCTACAAGCGAAACACATCGAAGCCTAAATCGCGCTATCAAAGTTCCGAAGTAAAGACAGTATATATACTAGAATACCTCCGAGCTATCACTCGGAGCGTTGGCCGCTCCCCGAGTAGAACACCTTGCCCGGCGGGAGATCCCCCTTTTTCCTTCCACCGCCAAACCCCCTATGAGGCAAACTATGTTCAACAGTGAACTCTTCATAGGCTGTAATGCATAAAAATAAATGATCGTTACTTATCATAATCGGAACACATCAAACACATTATCAGTTGTCTTAGTATAACCTAAAAACAACCATTTGTTTTCGAAGTAGCTCTTTACTCTTATTTACTCTACCAGTGCTAATCAAGTGAAATTTCAAAGCAATCGTGCAAATCTACGTAACTGGGACGTTTCGCGACAACCAGCGGCGCATTTAAGTCGGTCTGCTAAATGCAACATTTCTCAGTGTGAGCCTAATTAGATTCTTTTAGTACGTACCAGATGCCCGTGCCTTGAAGCTGTTGCTTGTATTATTATTCGATATAAATAGTTAAATATCGTTTATGCGTTCTTTGTATTGAATTTACTCATTGATATTTTTTTCGTCTTAACGATTCTAAAATGTCAATTTCTTTTATGTAACATTTTTTATAACTTTCGTTCTTTGTTGCCCTGGCTTCGCACGGGTGAGATTCACCTAAACTGTATGGTGTTAATACACAAGTTTTATTTGATATCAGTTATTTAATTTTTCTGTGAAGATATTCTCAGACTTCTCAACTCTGGGCAGCTGCCCGTGCCTAGAAAAGCATGTATAGCCGTTAGTCCTGCGCCTGATTTCTCTCCGGTTGTGTCGGTTTATCGTCCTTTCAAGGATGAGGGAATAAAGAGTACAAATGTGCTTTCGCATACACGAAGCCGTATCAAGTTCTAGCACGAATGGGTCGTCTCGACCGGGGAAAAAATCACCCTTTAATAGAATACCAGCGTAAAATTGCAGCTCAACGCTGCTGTGTTTCGTAAGGCTGGCAGTGATCCTCAGACCCTTTTTAATAGATACAAGGCATTCCATCTTAGGGGTGACAAAGCCTCTGCATTTTGAATCTCAATCGAGGGTAAATGAATCACAGTATTTCTATATTCAAAAATCATTATGACACTTCCCAGTACTTTCGTTCCGCACTTTTTAATCCATAAATTTATAGTATAGTCCATACGTTGCGTTTGTAATTACTCCCTATCTTTTATAGTGCTTACAGTATGCTTCCTGTTATACTGTATGCTAAACATTAAGGCAGACTGTGACCGATTAGTGCCTTCTTGTTTACGCGAGAAGCCGCACTATAATATATCCTGCGCAGATGTCAACTTCTAATACCATTCGAAATTTACCGCGAAATCTATTAGGGGAACACCGCTAAAAATATTTTCTTTTTTTAAATATTTATGTTTCTTAATCGCTAGACAATGGAAATAACATAATTCCTTTGATCAGGTTGTTATATAGAGGCGACGTAGGAAAGTCTATCACGTTGTATCATAGTGTATTATAGTTTGTAGCAAATGTCGGATTTAAGATACAGCGGAGTAAAAGTGTGTGACATCTAGTTTTGCAATCTTCAAACAGCAGTTATGACAAACCCTCCGTATAGGAGATAATTCTGTCCAGCAGTGAATTATATGGATTAATAAAGAAGGAAGTGAAGCGATAATCTGGAATGACAAGCTACAGTAGGAGATTCTAATTTAATTTCAATGAATCATTCCTAATTAATTAAAACAACTCTTCCAAATTTAAAACGATATTTCCACAATTATTATTTCTGCGTTAGCAACGCGCCTTTTTAATTTTAATCATAATTATTTTAATTATAATAATACTGGCAGGGTTTTTAATTACGCAATGTACATGGGTCCACGGAAACCAGCTTATAAAAAACAACGTTAAATACCTTTCCAATGGTGTTTCTTGTTTACATTATCAATAATAACATCGTAACTGTCTGAATAATGAGTCTCGTTCACTACAAACAATCATTTGAATAATGACCGCAGCCCGATTACAATGTGTTCCTCCAAAAACTCGTGCATTTTTTACACGTCTCCGTGAAAATTGACATGGCACTAATTTATTCTTTGATCGGCTATTTGGGATATTCCTGTCTTAATTATCGATTCCACATAAATATTTAGACTGTTGTTCATTGAACTTTCAGTGAAAGACACTTGTGAGTGTCGTGAGAGATATGACAGAAACCATTAAACATTATGTTGCTATAAAACAAACTTTTAAGTGGCCGTCTTGTACTACGGCGTGTAGGTATGAAAAGGTTACCTACCTAGTTTTACGCAATCAAAGCAAGGAAAATTTTAGAAAAAAAAACTTAACAACCTTAAATATATCTAGGCGGGCACTAGCCGGGGTGGATGCGAGCGTTAAAATGTTCGTTTTTGTTTTTTTTTCATAAGATAAACAAATAATAGTAAAATAATAAAATAACAAATATACAAACGAATTTGTAAAAAGTATTCTCAACATTGCTTAAAAATAATAAGCCTTATTAATTGATGTAACTTTTAAACAGTTCTATTATAAATCAAGTTACACATTTAAATAGTACCTAATTTAATATCATTTTTATTTATATATATATTATGGTTTTTAAGCCAGTTAATATGATGTCCATTTCCGTCTACACACAACCGTTGTCTATAATGTCTCCAATTATTATAAAATGATTTAATTTGTGCGCAATAATAACATTTAAGTAAATTTACAGTGGTTCAAAAAAGTTCAAAAGTAGTGCAACGTCGCCTTAATCTTTGCCTTGACGTGGAAATATGTGTAATGAAATTAGTTTCGGTTTAATAATAAACACATTTAAATTATATTTCAATTGTTTATTATGTACATGATTTGGGAATTTTTATAGTTCGTATTATCTGATAATTAACCGTGAAGGGACGAAAAAGTTGTTCGAAGTTCGGATTAACGAGGGTTCGTCTTAACCGAACATAATTACATTGAAGCTTGTGGAACTATTGCCTAGAGCAAATTTTTGTTCGCCTTAAACCAAAATTCGTGTTAACCGTGTTCGCATTAACGAGGGTTTACTGTACTATATTTAGTATACGAAACACTTATAATTGTTCCATTATAATTATCATCATCATCATCATTACTGTCCTTCACAAGTCCACTGCTAGATAGGCCTCCCTCAAGGAATGCCATAACGCACGGTCTTGAGCCACCTGCACCCATCGACTGCCTGCATGTCTTACCAGGTTTTCACACCATCTAGTAGGGGGTTGCACTACACTTCGCCTAACGGTACGAGGCTGCCACTCGAGAATCTTTTTTCCCATCGGTTGTCGGTTCTTCGAGCTATACGGCCCGTTGCTACTTCAGCTTACTACTCCGTTAAGCTATGTCAGACACTCTGGTTGTATGGGGATATTCTCGTTTCTATCTATATGCTCATTTACTCTATTAATGTAAGCATTATTTTTATTATCAAAACAAAATAAAATTATATACGTAAACGTTTTATTCATTATGATCGTAGAATACCATTCAGTTTGAGGTAACGCGTCCTGGCTTCCTGAGAGGGCCCCCAGCTGTAATTGTAAAAACCTCGGCTGCTCTAATCCACTCCAATAGAGGCAAATTCACTCAATTGAGCTCTGTTGAGCGTTGGGAGAGGTCCCGCTCGTTAATGGCCTGTATATGTACTCCAATGATACCGTAATGTGCGTGTAGGTAGGGAATTGGTGCGTAATTGAATCTTAAACATTCACGTATAAGGGAATTTGAATGAATATTTTGTTACTTTTGAATTATAAGTTAGCATTTGCTATTATAATCCTCTATTTATCTTTTGAGGGAGGGTTATGCTCGAAGTTGCTTTGTGTGTTAATCTGTAACGAAGATATTCGCAGCAGGACCCGAGTAACTGACATAAGCCGATGGATCAGTAGGCTATAATGAAGATGGCCCTATTATACAGGGTTATATATTGGAATATCCGACCAAAGAAGGTTCAGAATAAGTAATATAGGCAAATGATGAAGAAAAATTAATTTTCAACAATTCTGTCCGATTTAACTTTCAAATTCAAAATTTGTGGTAATAATGCATTATTTTAACTGATTTTACTAGCACATATTCGTAGGGGTCGATCGGTAGGCGTTCGTTGTTGCCCATAATTCATATTCAATTTGGGGTAATTTCAAATAAAAGTAGAAGCCTTTTTACTCGTATTTCCAAAAACTGCAATAACGGTATGTCATTATTTATATATTTGAACTTAAGTTTAAAAATTTTCTACTCTTTAAAAAATAAGCCTGTATAGCTTAAAGAACTGACAAGTGATAGGGTGGCATCCCTAATACTGGGAAGTGCAATGTAGAGCGTTCTCTCACCAGGTAGAGTGATGACTCTGATGACCTTTGGAAACTTGCAGGAAGTAGATAGGTAGAGGTGGTTCAGGTCAGTGTTTTGTAGCAATTTCTTGAAGAGTTTTATGCTCTAAGCTGATGATTCCATGTTTTATATTTTGATAATTACCTTATAACATTAATTACACATTTTCGTAACAATATCCGTATAAGAAATTGGAAAGACTCTCCTTTTTTCTTTTCTCTTTTTGTTCTTACTGTTAGAATTATTGGAAATTTCTAATATTATTTTAATCCGTTCTAGTTAATTGCTAACTCCCATAATAGCCTCACGCTTGTGGAAGCTAGTCTAGTCGGGTTTGCTAAGCACTTGGGTCTAGTTTTTATCATAGAATAGCTAAAACGCCTTCGTTACCAATCAAATGTCTTAAAATACTATTATTATTTTATTACTTATTATGTTGAAAAAAATGTATTTTTGGTATAAAAATTTTAAAACAATTATTTGTGACCATTGATACATTAATTCGAAACGAGGCATTTCATCTTAGTCCTCAGGGGTGATAACGCATCTGTATTTTAATTCTCGAGGATGAATTTAAATGCATATGGGCCACTGTATACATTTACCATCAGATGGACTGCGTGTTCGTTTGTTACCCTTAATATTAAAAAAAAAATAGTAGGTACGATAAGATTAGAATTAATATTATCCTATATTGACCCGTGAGTGTCGTAAAAATGCGACACATCTCTTGTCGCATTTTTTTGCTTATTTAGTTGCAGGATCATCCTAATAATAACCTAAAATTATAAAAACCTGCGTTTGTAAAGTGCTTGACCAGATTGTGGCAACAATGCCAAAATCTCCCCTATGAGTCAGTCCGTAGGGGACGCCTATGTTCAGGGTTGGACTTCTATAGTCTGTAATGGATGAATGGCTTAAAGTTTGGTTACGGATAAACATCGAGCCCATGAAAAAGTGGATTTTGACCACGTGGTACCCAACATAGCTACGTCTTAAAAACATTTACATACATGGTATTGCAGGGCGACGCTACAGCTATAGTATGGTTGTAGCACGAATGGGTCGGCTCAACTGGGGTAGTACCATGCTCTCACAGAACACCAGCGTCAAATAGCAATTTAATGCTGCCGTGTTTCGTACGGTGAGTGTAGAGAAACGGAGACGCTTTTTACTAGAAACGAGACATTCCATCTTATTCCTTACGGGTCCTCACAATGCATCTGCATTATGATTCTTAATCTAGGTTTACTGAAGATGTCTATAGGCCACAACATCCTCTTACCATCCGGGGATCAGTGTGCTCGTTTGTTACTATAAAAAAACATACAGACAGATCACTGGTAACGATAGTATCCATTTTGTATACAGACAGACCTAAATTGCTCGTAGAATTTTGTGACGACCGATGGGGACACGTTGGGGATCAACGGGGATAAATAGGCAAATAGCGTTTCCCATTTACTGTATAATAGAGCAGCTTCAGTGCGTCCGTCCGGTGGGCGACGATTTATTCTTTATTGTCGTGTGAGTGCTCCCGTTGAGCCACGAGCGACCGACGCGTTCTGTTGCATGGTTTATTTAATATTTTTTAGGTTAAGTCCCCCAAACATAGCATTGTATGTAACCTATTTAAAGTTGTCTATGGAAGTTATAATGAAGAATAAAAGCAAGCTTATTTTTTACTATAGCGCCACGAGTTGAATTTGGAAGTTAGAGGTGGAAAGTTCCACTTTCGAGTCTGATTTTCAATATGATTCGTAGAGCCACACTGCAATTGTGTTACAGCTGCTGCAGGCATGGGTTAGTTTGATCGGAAAGGACCATGCTCTGACAGAATACCAGCATATAATGGCAAAATTATACTGTATTCTTTACCGTGGGTGCACAACAAGGGTCATTTAACGCATCCATATTTTAATTTTTAATTGATGAGAGATTTATATGTTTATGGGACACAGCATCAAGTTACCATTAGGTGGAATATGTACTCATTTGTTACCCATACTTCTAAATTATTTAGTAGTATTGGTAACAAATGAGTACATATTCCATATAAAATTAAAAATAATATATTATTGGAGTTAATAAAAATCCATACAACGATTTGGACTTTCTCAACACAATTAGTAGCTTTTCCGCTTACACTTTGTTATCGAACAATCCAACAATATAATTATCGATCAATTTCGGTGTAACGTTCTACTTAGGCCTCCTCCGCTGTTAGATGCCGAAGCACCAATGAAAATCAATAAATACCCCGATATCGTTTCACAAGTTGTGCATATGTTCACATTTTTACAGTAATTTATATTATTTAGAATAAGGTAATCCTAACATTATTAAATATGTCTGTGTTCATACGCTTGTACGGTTATATGTAAGTAAACTTTTTGTTTCGCGTAACTTCAAAAAAAAAATTAATTGATATCATCTTCGAGGGAATTGCACGATGCTTAATTACATTATGAATATCTTAATAAGTTTTTCAATCGATCTTAAAAATATTTAAACAAAAAAAATTACTTAAAATAATTATTACGACAATTTTTATTCGTCGGTATCTTTATTTTTTTTTATTTCTATTTACTGCTTGCACATTACAGTTTATTTACGTTAGGTTTTTCTTCAAAATCGATCAATTTTTAATGTTAAACTATCCGGTAAAAGGAGGCGGAAGAAATAAACGCGGAAATATAGTTTAAAATTTCGAAGAGTTTTATTTAAGGAATGGTAATACAATCATTGAAGTTGAATGATATATATATATATATATATATATATATATATATATATATATATATATATATATATATTTTAAATAAATTTGTCGGTACGATACGCGTGACATCTACTGTAAGTTAATTGTACTATGCCTATAATCTTCGCGCAAGTGCAAACAATAAGTTTTAAAATTTTGCCATAATCCGATGAACGACAATGCAACACATAAAATACGAACATATAAACATTAAAATTTATACATTAGATTCATAAAAGAAAACTAAGATTAAATCACCGAAATGATTGAAATTTCTATACACATGGATAGGTTATAACCAAACACATAAATGGCAGATGCTTCAGTCGATATAAGGCAGTGTATTCACCTTAACAGACAGTACGTGTTATAAAGTAAAAGTCATTAGCTTTCTAACAATGGTATTAGCATTTGAAACATCTATAGAGCCGCCTACGTGTTATTGGAGTGACTCTAAGGAATTAATGCCGAGTCACATGAAATCATGAAAACGTTGAAGACAATGCAAAACTAAACTATATGGTAATTGCTAACTAAAACTCTTACTTTACATCCGCTTAGTTTTGTGGGTGATGTCACTTGTCTCTCATATTAAGATCAATAAAAAAAAGTTACAGGTCACAGGCCTCCTCTCATTTCTAAGAGGGTTTTAGAGCAAGGAAATGTCCGCCGTGTAGTTTTATCCGTTGATACCTCAGTAACCAACTGCCCCAAGAATAGATGCTACAAAAACTTAGTCCAGCTTTGATAGTATTACAGGTAGGCAATAATGCCGAAATCGTAGAATTATGAAAACTATCTAAATTAAAATATTGACCCTGATGTAGTGAATATAGCGCGATGAAACGTTTGTAAAATTAAAAATTATTTTAAACAGTCAACAAAGAAGGAAAATGATGTATCGATTATTGGATTCGATCACCAATTATCTAATTTAACTTCCCACTCTTTAATTTATTCATACGGGATTAAGTGTTTCCTCTCTGTTTAGCGCTAAATAAAACTATATTTGTTTCATTCTAACGACTTCTATCAGTTTGTACACTCCTCAGGCGATAAAGTTATAATTTATTTAGTAAAAATTGTTAATTATAGTCATTTAAACATTGCTTCTAACATGTTTCTGATTACTACACGTGTTTGTGAATATTTATACGAATAAGTTCTTTTGTGAGTTTGGGGTTCCTTGAGAATTTTAAAGACCAATTTTATTTTTATACGTTTTCTATTCGACTACGATATTCCGATACGACATGGGACCTTTAAGAAAAGAGTTTACTCCTTTCTAAAAACCTGCAATTCCGCTGGTGTTGGTGTTGTTCATGAGCGCCGGTAGTCACTTACCATCAGGTGAGCCACATGCTAGTTTTCCCCCTCTTCCATAAAAAAAAATCTTTAATAATCCGTCAAACGTGGGCCGTCCCCATTGTAGGGAGGATTTAGGCATCTTGTTTGGTAGGTTGATTGACAACCGCAGTTACAGACGCTTGAATCTTATGACGTTGCAACCCGTCGCCAAGTTCTGGGTTTTATACGCCTGATGCTTTGACATTAATACTATTATTTATCGAAAGTCACAAAACCTTTCTGGTATTTCGCAAAAGGGTACTTGATACTTTTACACTGTCACACACACATGTATATAATTAGTGGGAATAAATAAAAGTAAAAAGTTAAAGTTACTGCCTATATACGCCCCACTCCTGGGCATAGGCGTCCGCTCACTTCTGAGAGGGTTTTAGGGTAAGGAATTGTCCGCCGTGCTGTCCTAATGCGTGTTGGCGAACTTCACATGTCTTTGAAGTATTTTATTTATATTCCTCAGACATGCAGGTTTCCTCACGATGTTTTCCTTCACCGCCGAGCAAGTGGTAAATAGGCACTTAAAATTGCAATTTTCATTGGTACCAGCGAGGATCGAACACGGTTTGCTCGCGTACTGTGAAATTTACAGCGAGCGCTAACTATCTGAGCTACCACGAATCAAGATGGGAATGTTTGGGTATTAAAAATTGAAATGTCTTTATCATGACTTGTTATTTAAGAAATGCTTACCAGAAATATTATTTATGATTCGATAGTTATTTTACTAAAAAAAAACTCTAAACGTCGATTTATTTATTTATTTATGTACTGAGTGGTATTCTTTTTCTGCTAAGTCCGTATGGGTTAGTATCACACTCTCAACCATATCTCTGGCGCCTAATAGCAGTGCCTCCAATACTGTGTTCCGGTTAGCCATCTTTGTTTGAAGTAGTTGGTTGCAGGTGTACTGGGGCAGTAGCCACTTACCACAAGTGAACTGTTCGTTAGTCTCTTCAACTTTAAAAAAATAAAACTAACCTGTCTACTTAACTTCAGTATAGTCAAATCTTACCACTTGCATTCTTGAATAAACCTAAATCTAACGGTAGATGAATAAAGGGGAAAGCGTTCGGCGGAGTGAGTGGCGTGGCAGCGCGTCTACCATATAAATCGAGCGGCGGATATCTAAAACACATACAAACATTTTTTTTTACAAAATAAGGGTGACTAACAAGCACACAGTCCACCTGATCATAGCTATGACCCAAAGACATCAACCTTTATCCTCTATTGAGGATGAAATTTTAGGTGCAATGTCGCCCTTGTGAACTAAGTTGGAATGCCTCGTTACCAGCAAAAAAGGTCTTCAGTGCCCTTCACTCACCATGCAAAAACACAGCAGCATAAAGCTGCTATTTCACGCTGGTATTCTGTGAGAGCGTGGTCGTCGAGTTGACTTATTCGTGCTGAAACCACATTAAAGCTGCAACATGACACTACTATGTATGTTTGTCATGACGTCACGCTGCACGCTCCTGATGAAAGAGATGAAATAAACGATTTTATTTTGTTAACATATCTGTTTAAGGATTGTATCAAAGAAAAAAATGTTTAAGTGATAATATTTAAATATACGGAACTCAATTCAGAAGTATCTGTTTTTTGCTGACCGTGTTCATGGTTCTTGATTAACTTGGTGCGTTCTAATTTGGTCGGCGGTCTTGAGATTGTTTTAATATGATATTGTATCAGTCGATTAATAATGTTATTGAAGTTTTTATTTCGATAAAGTCGGATCTCTTTATTGTCAAGGGTCTGCTGGTTTTTGGGAAAATATTGAAATAAGATACTATAAAATTTTAATGAACATTCTTGTACAGATGTTAAACTTAATTAGCTCGTATATCCACGCAATTGAGTACGGGAGGATGGTTTGATTCAAACTAGGACCCTACATTTATATTTTTTTACACAGATCATAGCTTACTTTTAAAATCTATCTATATAATTCACAGAAATAGTAATAATGTTATTACGAATTCCGTGATATAATGGCTTTCCGTCGTAACGCTTGATTGTATTAAATATTCTAGTAAATTTTCAAACATACTGTTTTGAGATAAATTAAATTTTTTTACTTGTGATATAAATTTACTAGCTACTTACTTGAATAAAACCCGTGCATATTAGTTTTGTTAGCCTAAGAAGGCTTCATTGAAGAGCGTTTGACAGAAATGCGGCGTGACGTCATGACAAGCACACGCTGTCCTATAAATGTCCGAAATGGAGGTAGCAGTATAAAAAAACGAAGGGGAATATGTTACATATACCACAATTTTAGGTATAATCATTCATTTTTATATTAAGGGTATATATAGGGTATAATCAGTAACTGATAAAAAATAAGTACACCCCATATCGCCCCGTGGATGTCGTAAGAGACGACGGAAGCAAACTTACCGGAGACAGGAGATGGGCAAGATAGTCTTCCTTATAACGAATAGCAAACGATAGCAACTATTGCAAACTCCCTTTTTTATTATTACATGCGAGCAGCTTTGCAGGTCTAGGGAAAGAGACCAGTATCACTGCGTCCTATAAGATCTATTGTGATCGCTGCTATGGCTATAGTTCACTGCTAAGCCCTATGTCTTCAATGAATAGAAGGAGTTGCTTATCCGTGAGCAATTTCACTTCTTCTGGGCGGAGTACATAGTTGCGATAGTGCAAACTCCCTTATGAGGAGTTCTAATGAGGGGGGGGGGTTGTGTTCTGTAGTGGATTTTGATGGTTTGTAAAGAATGTATCTGACTGACGATACGAGTACGCGTAATGGCTATAATACTCTAAGTTAAAAGTCAAAGTTACAGCAGAAGAAAGTAAGAAGTCATTTCTGAGAGGGTTTTAGGGCAAGAAAGTGTCCGTCGCACTGCCCCAATGCGTGTTGGCGAACTTCACATATCTTCGAAATGTTTTTCGAACGATGTTTTCCTTCACCGCCGAGCACATGGTAAATCTGCGCTTAAAATTGCAATCAACAACTTCATTGGTGCCGGATATTTTCGAACCCAGGTTGCTCGCGTACTGTGAAATTTACAGCGAGCACCAGCCATCGGAACTACCTCGGCTACTATAATACTCTAGTGGTATGTTATGGTTGTACCAAGAATGGATCGGCTCGACCAGGTAGGACCACGCTCTCACAGAATACCAGCGTAAAATAGCGGCTTAATGCTTCCATGTTTAGTATGGTGAGTGTAAAGACCCGGAGACACTTTTTACTGGATATGAGACATTCCATTTTAGTCCCCAGGGAGGAAAACGCATCTGTAATTTGGTTCTTAATCGACGATAAATATAGAGTGTCTATGGTCTACAGCATTCACTTACCATTAGGTGGAATGTGTGCTTGTCACCCGTATTCTAAAAAAATCCAGTAAAATAATACAGGTAATATTTTAGTTAAATTTTCCAAATACCACTAAAGCTAATAAACTCGTTAAATATAAATTTCTGATTATACATATGGTCGACTGGGAGAGAATGCCCTATGGCATTAAGTCCGCCATATGTACTACTTTATGCATAAAAGCATAAATAAATAAATAAAAAATGCAATGATAAACGTTACTATAAAGGCTCTTACTTTTTTACGGTATTTAAAATTTAGTTCTGTGTACTTTACTGCCATAATTTCTGCTGCGAAATATAAATCTACTAGCATCAGTTTCTCGACCACTCGATAGCCTTCTCCTATGTTGTATTTTAACTTTAATACTTCTTAATAGCATCTGATGGAATCTTGATCCAATTGTAGTACATACACAATAAAAATGTACTAAAATATTCTCTGGTATCAGTGCATTGGTCGACGCTAGTCAGCATGTGTTGTGCGCGCGCGCGTCCTCTCCACTCTTTTGTTAATTAACCCCGGACTCGCCTCGTCTCGCATATCCTTGCGAGCGGAAGAGAGGAATGGATAGAGTTGATTTCTTTAGGTTTCTTTTATTAACCAAGTTCAATGTTGCAATTAATGTAAGAGTTGTTTTTTTGAGTAACGACACCAAGAAGCCTACTTTTAATATATAATATGTATACTTTTATGCGCGTATCCTTAATTCATGTCTATAATCCAAATTAGGATTTTACGTTATTAATTTTATTTATCATGTTTATATCACGTTTCTGTTACAAAAAGTTAAACTATATTTTCAAAGAAACAAATTTAAACTCTCCGGGTCTATTCAAGGTTCTCCGTGGTTCTCCGCGCACAAAATAAATCGTTATCTATACCGTGTTGTATGGGTATAACAAAAAAAAATCACACCTCCACGGATTTAATGCGCGTATAATTTCTTTGTGGCACCGCGCAGAATGTGAGCAGACGTCATAAAATATGCATTTCTTCGGATGCTCGCGCGCACCACGCACACAGCTACATTCGTCACACACTGTTGCATCTCACGCACATACCCATGTACTTACACACGCACACAAACGCAACACGTGTAGAAGATATAAGCCTCCACGCACACTATTAGCCGATCACAATAACTCAATCGCAATACATGCGCATCGCTTTTGCATATTCATTTGAGTCTTGCAGTTTGTATCTTTGTATAAAATTATAATGCATTATGTGACCCCAGTGAAGCGTCTTGCTCGTTTTTACTTTATAAAAGGTACTAGTGAGCGCACGTTGTTTTTTCACCGTCCGTACGGAATTTCAACTTCAAAGATGAATACATTCCGAGAAATTTTTATTTAACACCTCATTAACATTTTGTGTGCTGAAGTGTTTTTGTAATTCGAACAATGTTTTAATTCTTCTGCTTTTGTAAAATATAGATAATTAATCAAATTACTAGCCTGTAATGTATTCGAAGTACTTATACGTCGTTGAAATGCAGTGTTAACCTTTTTGGTTGTGCTTTGTTTTTCTGTCTGTCGAAAACTTGATGACAATACAAAGCTTTTTAAAATAACTGTTGTATAATTAAAATTGATATAACTCAATTAAATCGACTATGGATTTAGAGAATAAATATCAGATACTTTTATACTTTTTAAAATTCATTCATGCAAATTGAACGGAAGTTAATATAGGTCTGTGTTCAGAATTACGTAAGGGGCTTATGTCGAGGAATTTGCGTCCATCTGTGTGCCCTCGGTTGAATCCTAATCGGTTATATTATGCAGATTTTAATATATTTCGTACGTGTTAAAATTACATGTTGAATCGCTTGATTTGTGGACGTATATGCATATTACTATGATGTTATAAGGTTTGTACTACTTCCAACTAAGAATACTGGGTAAAGGAGACAATCGTTTTTGAGCCCACTAGAAATTTTGACGTAATTTTACTTATGATTTTAATACATAAAGAAGTTACTTTGTAGTGTAGTCTGGTTATTCGTGAACTGTTTGCTCCGAAACTACTAAAAATATTCTTTTAGTCGTTCCGGAGAATCCAACAAGTAGTGTTTAAGATTTTAAAGAACCTACAACTTTTTTATACTTTTTATCATCATAAGTAGGTACACTATTGTAACATAGAATATCGACAAAAACTACTAGACTGTCGCACAGAAAAGATTTTAGGTTGTAGTGAGGTTGTCGTTTGATTAATAATTTCGCAGCATTCCCATTAAATATGGTAAAACTAATAACACTACCTATGTAATCTAGAGATTATAAGAAATAAATCAACATGCATTTCATTAATTAACGCCATAATTCGTGTTGGGTCCATTCTCCATACAAAAAGAAAGTGTCTCCTTTAGAAATTTTGATCATCATAATCATTGCAACCTATCAAAATCCACTGCTAAAACGTTCTTGCCACAATTGCCACGCTGGCAACCGAAATGTTCGATCTCCGCCGGCACCAATGAAATTGTTAATTGCAATTTTAAGTGCTGATGTACCTAGGTGTTCGACGGTGAAGGAAAACATCGTGAGAAAACCTGCATGTCTGAGGAATAAGAAAAAAAAATATTTCGAAGGCATGTGAAGTTTGCAAACACGTATTGGGCCAGCGCGGCGGACACTTCCTTTGCCTAAAACCCTTTCATAAATGAGGAGAGGCCTGTGCCCAGGAGTGGGGCGTATATAAACTGTAACTTTACCTTTTACTTTATTTGATAAATATATATCTATGCATCATCTATTACAAAAATATACCTGTTTTTCCACATTACATTGATCGATTTTTTGTAACTACAAATAAAATTTTAAATTCAGGGACTTATTAAAAATTCTGCTAGATTCAACTTGGCTAAATTATCTAGTGGTAGACAGTTTACAAGTTAAAAGACTGAAACTGTATGGTTTCCTTCTCATAGTTTAATCATTTTATTTTTTTTAGCTTTGTTACTGCTTCCATTAAAAATCAATTTCCCTTTCAAGCATGGTTATCATTTAGTATCGTCATTACATACAAATAATTTCATCATCCTAAGAAAGAAAAAAAATAGCCACCGATAAAATTAAAAATATGTCTTTGATTCCCACCATAATAATGTTAAATATAAAACCATTTAACGTAAAAAACGTACTCAATTAACATTTTAAAGTAAGTTTAAACATTACAATTATCTTTAAAAATTTTAATTACATTTGGATCGAGTATTGTCATCTGCTTGAGTCTTGCTTCAAAGTTGTTTGTTTATAACTCGACCGCAAGAACAAAAATTATCGATCGGTTCCCTTTAATCGATATATGGTGATGTTAATGTGGTAGTAGTCTATCTATCATTATTTGGTTGTTTGTTGTTAAATTTATTTGTGATGTTATTTCCATACCAATAGTAAGTCATAATATTAATGATTTCCACTGATTAATGTGTTCTTTGTGAGACTTTTATTCCACTATATATATAGACCTTTCAGTATACATAAATTGGTACATCTTATTGATAAATTTCTCATTCTCGTCTCTAGAGTCATCAACAGTGTGATAGTTTGATAGTTATCCAAAATTTTAATAAACAATTGAACCATTTATAATTACACTTTTAGAAGAAAAAATTAAGCTTTATAAATTTACGTTTATGGCAACATCGTTAGTTCTACGCTGCAGACTCAGTCGACGATAAAGATTATAAATTAAGTAAAAAAAAACATCACAATCTTAGTAATACAAAGGTCTAATTGACTACCAGGCATCATTCGTTCGAAAAACGAACTAAAAAGAAGCATCTAACCGTCAAGTACGACAGTATAAACAGAGCAAAAACTAAACAAGATCATGCGGAATCATTTACTCCAATCACCGCTTGCGCAGCGGTGGAGGAGGGCCAAGGAGAGGACGGAAACGGCCGAACAAAGCCGAGGATGCACAACAGCGTCCAGATTACGTATGGTCATAGCGATGATAACCGAATCAAGGGAATTCTAATGAAATAAAATTACATTTACAAGTTGTAATTTATTCGAAGTACTTATACGTCGTTGAAATGCAGTTTAATAAAGAATACTACAAAAATAAAATTACTTATTGCATGTCAAATTACATATATAAGATAACACATAATAGTTATAGGTGTTGTTAGACATAAATAGCAAATGTTTGTATTCTTTTTTATAATGGATAGACAATTTGAAGCTCTTTAAGATTTGTTTGGAATATTGAAAAATAAAAAACAAAAAGAATATTAGTTATAATATATATCACAAATAAGTTTTACAAATAACATTTATAAATATAACTTTAGGTTCTACTGCTTATCATGAATAGGAGGAAATACCTTTTCATAGACAGACTTTTATCAATCGTATAAAATAATTCTTATTACTTACTATTCGTACAAATATTGTAAAAAAATATTAACCACTACCATATCATTTCCGAAAATTTATATGATAATAGTTTTCTACGTGAACTATTTCCATCATGATACGTAACAGGGGACTCCGGTGCTACACATCTAGATTCTTTATCGATCGATGGATCTTGATTTGATATACGCATGCGTACGTTAATAATTATTTGCGCTCTTTCATCCGCCGACTTGACTTTATGACCGCCCGCGCCGTGTAAACGTCTCTAATCATATTGCCAAGTAATTAATGAACATTACGATACGTAATATGGATAATTAAGTATATATTACATACGCAGAAATACAATTATTGTATGACTAATGTGCTGCTATTTGAAAAGTTCCAAGCATTTAATTTTTGGATCGTTTATTTAAAAACGATTAATTTGTATTTAATACACTATTGTTAATAATAAAGTGTGTCAGCCTTTCTAAACATTGTCTATAAGATAAATAAATGGCTATTTGGTCTGACCTTGATATATATAAGTAACTGACATAGTCCAACAGATTAGTAAGTTAAAGTTGCAATGGACCGACTATATAGTTCAAAGAACTGACGACGACCGATGGGGAAGAAAGATATTTCAGTGGCAGCCTCGTACCGGTAGGCTAAATGTGTGGCGGCCCCCCACTAGATGGAGTGATGACCTTGTAAGACATACAGTAAGGCAATGGATCAGGTGGCTCAGAACCGTACTTTGTAGCATTCTTTGGGGGAGCCTGTGTTCAGCAGTGAACTTGTGAAGGGCTGTAATGATGATGATGATGATGATTTGTAAAAGTTATTGCTAAAATAATTTTAGACACCTAAATTCATCATAACTTAATAATCGAATGCAGATGAGTACAACTCTGGAGTATTGAGATTGAATAACTAGCTACCAGTAAAAAAAGTCTCCAGTTCTAGTCACCCACAATAGAAAATATAGCATTATTGCGTTGTAATTTTACTCTGGTATTCTGTGCGAGTATGGTGCTTTCCGGGTTGAGCCTAACTATTCGTGTTACAGTCGTAACACGCTTCAACGTGGCTCTACTATGTACAAAAATCCATGGTTAAAGATACAACATAAAAAAAGATACTTATTTTAAAATGAAACATTTTGTATACGGTAAACACATTCATCGTTAAGATCTCACACTGGTGATTGAAACAACAATAGAATATTTTTATCTTAAACGGAAAACGTTTAAAACATTATTTTCAATCTGGGAACAACAATACCTAATCGATCGTTGGGTACATTCTTAGACATATTCTTTATCGTAGCATCTCTACCAAATAACGCAATAAAAAGTACTTAGTACTATACTTTGCGTGTAAATTTGTCACGAAATCGAATATATTCATTGTGATCAAAGTAATAAGGATCGTTTTCGTCTATAAATATTTTTTCAAACGCAGACATCATTGGTAACTGACGTAACGCTACATGGAATGATGTGATTCATCTCCGTGTCGTACAAATCGGGTATGATATTGTATTTTGATTAAATTAGTTAAGCAGGAACTTCCATATTGGACCATGCATTCAAAAATTTGTTTGGTAAACCAAATATATTCAATGTACGATCCGTCGTGATTTTCGTGTCAGTTTTTGGTTTCGTGTATTGTTACGTTTCCAATAATTTCTTGAATAGTTTTGCGTGGGCGTTAATAAATATTTTGTTAAAACCGTTTTTATGTTGCTTTTATTGTGATTAAGTTTAACTCGAAACAACACTGTGTAGGGTTTCCTAACTTTTGAGCATTTGAACGTGTAGGTTTCTTAAATTAATGATAAGTGACAAATTTTAGACGAGGTAAACTAATTTGATATAGCAAATTAGCGAAGGCAATGTAACAATCGTGTGTTGGTTGGCTTACCTGTCTGAATTCTTTTTTGTTTGTTTGCTGGTTGAATATTATGAGGATGGTATATTCCTGCCGCTTTTTTTTTAAATTATTACTAGTCATGCTTTATTAGAAGCGATAGTAGCCTAATTGCAGGTTGCAGACCTCAAATTTAAAATGTCGTGGGTTCGAATCCAACGTTTGATTATAGACATATCTACAACCCACTAAAACTCAAAAAACACAGTGACAAAACTATAACACCCTCCATAGATATTAACTTTTTTTGCCACCGTAACAGGTTGCCGAGAGGCAGATATGCCTTGACGTATATACATATAATAAAAAAATTATAATTTTAATTCTCACGTCATGTCTTTATGAACGTCAAATAAACAGTGCCTCGATATTGTAATGTTGAAAAACTTGTATCAATGAGAATATAAGGTTTCAACAAATCTAGTCAATGACATTCATACTATAAGCATACATAATATCTCCGTATGTCAGCCAGATCTTTGTTCGTATATACACCCATTGCCCCGCCTCATTACCTCCTCTATGCGATATACTATGAAATTTACTAGCACACCAAACAAGAAACCAGTCTAGTAAGATCCTTCTTTTCAATAAAGCTCTATACAACACCAATCAACGCTATATATCAAGATACACTGGGCTCTTATAACCAGAAACTTCGTTCTTGTATTTCAATTCATCAAACATGTTTTTATAACACATTAATAGAGTTCAAAATGCGCAAGGGAGGCGCTAGTAAAAGCAAATTTAAGCTTGCAGCAACACTATGTGAATTGGTGTGTATAGTAACCGCGTTTACATTTTAGTGATACTTGCAGGGAATAAATGTCAATTGAGACGTGCGAGTGGGTACGGATGCAGTGAGTTGCTGTAAGTTTTCAGTTATTGAACTCTTATATGATAATAATCTGATTGGAGACGTGCACATTGATGGAGTGAGTTAAGAGGATATAGTAAGTCAGCTCAAATTCTAATTTCGCCCCCACTTCCCCGCGCGTCGTATGCTATGTACCGACATATTTGTAATCAGTATTACTGTAAGTAGATAGGTCGTTAGATAGTTATTTCATTAGGTTTATCATATTTATGCCTGTTTCTTAACGCCAACCTAGTCGCTTCTTATTTTTATTACGGTTATTTCCCATTTTAATTTTACGTCGTCCTGTTGCGTAATGTGTATTCTGAACGTAAGCGACACAACCTCCCCATTCAAAGGCCGAAGCGAAACTGACCGGGCGACAGGAACCAGGAATCAATCTTAACTTTAATACTCAACTTTACCATATATTTATTTCAAAATTAATGGTGCAATATTTTCGACATAACGGAGGAGCTTGCTAAGCCATTTGAGGTTATATTTCCCCTTAACTTTTGCATCTTAATTGATGTCTCATTGTCTATAGTTGATATTATAAAACTTGTAAATTCGTCTCCAAAAAAATTACTAAAAGTAACTAGCTGTTGTTGGGAGCAAACGACTGTAATAGTAATTAGATATTTTAATGACAATGACGTTTTCGTTACTAATTGACATTATAATGGCGTTTCTATAGATGCAGAGGAATTCCAAGAAGTTTATTAGTAGATTGAATTTCTTATCTTAAATGTTAAGCCGTGTGGCTTCAATCAAAGGAAAGCAGCGGCAGACTGAAAAGACAACACGATGCTGCTGACATTTACTTAGTTTTCACTTAAGCAAATGTCAGTTACGGATTATAAGATCATGGAATACTTCAAGTAACCGCAATTGTTTTATCAAATAACGAGTAAAATCGTGGGAACGGGCGTCACGAAATCATTTTAAAGTCATCATCATCTTAGAATAACTTACATTTTAGTAAAAGTTTATTATTTAAACTTTAATCTGGCTCCTATAAATGCATTAATCTTAGCGTAATTTTTGATATTTGCCATCATTATTAGTTATAACTTAAATTGAACAGTTTAAAAAACCCCTGAAACGAACAGCTGATGACCTTGAAACGGATTTTGTTAAAAAATGTCTAAGGACCATCGTAAAACCCATTAAATAAAAAAAACCGCACCCAAATTGGTTCACCCGTTTAAAAGATACGACGCCAAAGACAGTGTTGCTGTTGCTGTTCGCTATGCATGTATGTACATACATGCATAGCGATCATACTTATAACAACCCTCTTTTTGCGCTGGAGGTTAAAAATCAATAGTAAAATATTTGCGAAAATCAATCATATTTTATTTTCAAACAAGGCTCTAAAATATCGTTTATTCAATAATAATATGATAGTAAGACATTATTCAACAAAATGAGTCAGATTCAGGGAGGTGTGTACTAACCGCTGATAATATTAACCGTATTTGCAGTGTTTCATTATTGAACGGTACAAATTAAGCTTATAATAAAGCTAAGAAATAATTATTAAGCTAAAGATACTGGGAGATAAAAGATTCTTTTCTTAGACCAGCAGAATAACTTTTCAATAAATTACAATTGGCAAATACTAGATAGATAGATATATAGGAATATTTAATATTATAAATAAACATATTTTGTTAATTGTATTATTTTTAACATAGCGTCAGTGAATTTGTGCAGTTCAAAAACCTCATCGGAGGATGCTACACACCCATTTTTCTGAATTATAACTCGATGCGCCAAGAACTTTCGTCGATCACAACGTAAGGTTCCATTGAGTGAATTCAAAAACCCATTATGTAGAACATTATGAGGACCCCATTGTTTCGGCTGAATGAGCCGGCACAATATCTTACGAAATTTCCTAAAAAACCACCTCCGTATTATAAATGTTTATTATGTCGAACGAACATTATCTGATGCGGTCTCCGCCAAGCACCATTGTCTTTTTGTTTTCTTCATCTTCGTGTTTTATTGCTTACACCGATGTGAAATTGGAATCAAAATTCATCCAAACTATTTTAATATTCACACGAAGCTTTCATGAACTAGATTCAACTTAAATTGCAGCTCTTATTTCATTATCTTTAATCTACCTAAATTAAAGGCAATAAATTCGTTGCTCACATAGTTTATTGACGTCTAACAATACTCATTTTTCGATATCATTTTCGCACAATCGCTTACAAAATCGTGAGCTATTAACGCGATCAGAAACAACCTACGAAGCAAGTGATCTCTCTCTCTAGTTCATTTATAATAACCTGCTCTCACTAAAACCCCGTCTGTTATTACAATCACGAGTATTCATGCACGACTTATGTAACACACCAAATTATCAAGCTGTATGTTAACGTCCATTGTGTTGTGAGCGCTAATCTACATAAGTATAGGTATTAATTCGTCTTTCAAAAACGATTTTGTAAAAAAAGGCGCAGAGGTGGTATTTCGTCAGCGCGCGGTGTCTAACAAATACACAGGTTTTAATCTTCCGACGTCGTTGAACACAAAACCGAATTTTCAATACAATACAGGCTACAGGTTTGGTACAGGCGTTTCGTATTTGGACTGCCGTAGTGGCGAGCGCAGAAGTGTCTCTGTACTTTGATTCGATCGTTGTAACCAATAGCCTATTTTAAAATAAAAAACCAATTCTCCTTAAAAGACGGAACCAATATAAATAAAAAAGTTATGGAGATCAAAAGTCAAATATCTGTGATAGACATAACTTGCACTACATCTTATTATTAACTGATAAAATCACACAGGATATTAAAACGAGTTGATTTACAAAAACACTTTCGTGATGTAATGTACGTAGATGTAGAGTCAACGATCACTCACAATAGCGAGCGCTCTAGAGTGACTAGGAGAAAACATTGATTAATTACCATAATAATTTATTTGATACTCCAAAACTTGATACGGGGAGGGGCCGGTTACACAAGCGGCGCGACGTTAAGTTCTTTTCAAACTAAAAACTTTAAAAGAACGAGATGCGAACGCAAACGTTGATGGTACCGTTGTTAGTGACTTGGAAGTTATTAAATGTTTCCTACATGATGAAAACAGTACATTGTTCATTTGAATATGATGCATGGAGGTGATTTAGCTGCTCCAAACAAAAGAATAAGTTTGGTGGAAGAGGAACGTTTGAATGTATCTTTAAAAAGCATTTGCATATTTTTTTAGTAATATACTCTTTTCTTTTTTGTAGGTCTTCTATCAGCATTGAATCACTTGGATCAAGTGCGCAAAAACTCCTTACAGACGACTGTGGATTACTCGAGATACGTAAAAAGGTACAGTTTAAATAAATGAGGAATCTTAAAAATCATATTTACCAGTATTACTAAAAACCAAGTTAAGGAATCATTGTATGTAGTTGTAATAAGAATTCAAAAAAGTGTGACGTTCAGACTCAAAATTGTGTCTGCTAGACGTAGTTTTCAGTTTAACACAATTTGTGGTTAGATTCTTTAAGATCTAACCTAGATCTAGTATCTCCATTGGACAGTCACGATGTAATAAAACCTATGCTGTATACTAAAATACTAATGACCGAAAGCATTAACAATTTACGATTCTTAAAAGCTGCCTTGCGTATCTTTTTAAAATTCCGGTAAAGTTTTAAATCAGCGAAGTAATTTTTTAAATCAGATACAATATATGTATAACAGAGTTGACCTCACATTTTTTGTTATCTTAACTTTATTATTACTCATAACGTAACATCTGGCAAAATCGTTTCTATTGCCTTACGTGTTGTTTTTTCTATCGACGATATTAACATAAGTCATGAATTTATCCGAGTCTAAGAGGTTTTTTGTCTATTATTATATTTCAAAGTTTGTTTTAACAATGAGTTCTTATTGCTAAAACATGTGTTTTTAATTTGATTTTTGCATGTAACTCTGATATCCGTATCGGTTTCTATTTTTATTTAACATTGTCGTTTTCATATGCGCTTTTTGTTAAGCATATATAATTTCTGTAGTTTTTTGTTGTCGTTTAATTTTAATGTATTTTTACGTGCAGGTACAGTTCAACGTTAGAATGTGGTTCATCCTACTGCAAGGATCTAGGCTATCGGGAGCACTTTCATTGTATGGATTGTACCGCGAGAGTTTTCTGCAAGAAAGAAGAAATGATCAGACACTTCAAGGTAAGTAATATATGTATATGCGTTACTTTAATTCTCACTTAATTTCATAATCAGTGTTATGCGGCTTCTTTCTTCAGCCCGTAAATATTTCACTTCTGGATATGAGTCTTTCCCCGCCGGAACCAATGAAATTGTTAATTGCAATTTTAAGTGCTGATTTACCACGTGCTCGGCGGTGAAGGAAAACATCGTGAGGAAACCTGCATGTCAGAGAAATAAATAAAAAATATATTTCGAAGACATGTGAAGTTCGCCAACACGCATTGGAGCAGCGCGGCGGACAATTCCTTGCCCTAAAACCCTCTCAGAAATGAGCGAAGGCCTGTGCCCAGCAGTGGGACGTATATAGGCTGTAACTTTACTTTTTTACGTCTTTTTTGAGTCTTTCCGTTTTTCATAATTTGTCTTTTTACCGATATCAATAAAATTGTTTCGATGCGCTCGAACTTGACAGGGTTGTTATCATACCTTACTATTTTATGTGAGCTGTAGAAGTATTCCTTGATCTGACTAGAAGCTGTTCGACCTAAATACGTTAATTTCCTCTAGTTTTCCCCGTTTATATCAAAGAGAAATGGTATTCAGGAGACAATTTCTGACATTATTTATATAAAACTTACGTACAAATACGTAAGGTATCATGCAATACAACACGACCGGTAAGAGATCAGGCGTAGGATCAACGAGGTATGGAAATGAAACATCGCAAATTCCTATCTCCAGGAAGATCTTGAGAAATTTTTGACATTTAAACCCATTAACCGGAACCTTATGATCAACAGTCGAGCGCTTACAACCAATGAGGCAGTAAAATTTTCTCTTTTTGTATATCATAAATGTATCTCGTTGTGTGTCATATATCTATTTGTATATCATTTAACTCTTAGTATGTAATGATGAAATCTTCCAACAGTGGCACAAGAAACGGGATGAGTCGCTGGCACAT
Organism: Parnassius smintheus behrii; assembly: GCA_036936625.1. Taxonomy (NCBI): domain Eukaryota; kingdom Metazoa; phylum Arthropoda; class Insecta; order Lepidoptera; family Papilionidae; genus Parnassius; species Parnassius smintheus. The sequence continues at coordinate 13,979,376 of JAUPFT010000030.1, read as the reverse complement.
GGGTTTATGCGTTACTCTCCTCTCGATGACTGCTCCGAACGATTTAGTGACTGTCCTCATAACAGGAGTCAAACACACTACCACTGCATACAGGATGGCTGTGATAAGGTATATAAAATTATAATAAGAACTCTCAGCTTCTCTTTAAAATGAAACCGTAAATTTAAAGAAATTTATATTTATTTACATCTTAAATTTTTTATTGCTTTCCACTTTATAAATTAAATCAAGGTCGAACTTGATATTTATAGGTGTTCTACCAAATAAATCAGTACGATGAGATTTTGATGTACCTTCAAAAAATCTTAACTAAGTTCAGAAAATACAAATATCTAATCAAATATTTGAAACTCACGCAGAGTTGTTTTTTTTTTAATGTGATAATTACTAATTACTCAGGCACTTGGCTTAAATAGACATTAGTTACAGAAAACTTAAACTGTTACCCTTACCACTTTCACTGTTGAACACACCCTACCCCATAGACTGCCTCTAGGAGATATTTGCCGTAGTTGCCACGCTTGATGGTAGGGTTGGCAACCACAGTATTTTTGAAGTTTTGCTTGTCCTCAGAAAAAACTATACTTACTGGATTGCGTCTCTCTGACTTTTCTTACGATAGGAGACCCTTTTTACTGGAAACGAGGTACTCAATCTTAGTCCTCACGGGTGGCAACGCATCTGCATTTTGATTTGCAATCGAGGATACATGTAGATGTCTATGGGCCGCAGCAACCACTTACCATCAGGTGTACTGTGTGCTCGTTTGTCACCCTATCCTATAAAAAAAACGATACAGGACGATCTGGTTTAATGGATACTCCTACACTGCCACTGCAAGATAAACCTAACATTTATTAGGATATTATCTGATTTCTCGTATTTGCATTCCGAAATTTCGTTTCTCTAAATTTCTGTACTTCTGTAGGAAAAACTGTAGGAATTTTATAATTCTTATTTAGTTCAAGACCAACAAATGTCTTTTTTAACAATCAATTAAGATCATAATTTTCTCTATACTTCAATTTCAGGTATATATTTCAACGTCAGATGTCCAGATGCACGCGAATTATCACCGTAAGGATTCGGCCATACTTCAGGAGGGCTTCCAAAGGTTCAGAGCTACTGAAAGTTGTGCCGCTACGCATTGCTTGTTTGCTGGTCAGAGAACCACACATTTTCATTGTAGACGACCGGGTTGCACTTATACATTTAAGAACAAAGCCGACATGGGTAAGCTTATTCATAAAAATCAATTTTTATTGAAAATTAAAAAAAAAAATATTATGTCCTCATCAAATTTCGAAAATTATAATTTTCCAATAATCTACATCTAAAATGTATTTGTTAAACAGAAAAGCACAAAACCTATCACATCAAAGACGAGGCCTTGTCAAAAGATGGCTTTAAAAAGTACATGAAGAACGAAGCCTGTCCTTATCGCGACTGCAGGTTCAGTCGAACCTGCAACCACATACACTGCATCCGACCGCACTGCAACTACGTCCTACACTCAAGCAGCCAGATCTTTACACACAAAAGGAAACACGAGAGGAAAGAACAAGAAATGAGTTTTGGGTAAGAAATTTGCTTTTTGATTTCTTACTTACTTACTTACTTACTTATCGTCACGCACAATCCCTAACGGGGTAGCCAGAGAGAACAGATCGCCAAGTGTCACGATCCTTACATACCTCTTTCGCTTCTTTCAGGTTCATTAACTTCTTCATACATGCACGTCTAGGTATCCGAGTACTCTTGACCCTCCCCTCTTCGAGCAATTTGCTCACATGGTCTTCGAAAGTTAGTCTCGGTCTACCTCGACACCTTTTAATATTTACTTTCGCTCTATATATTTTCTTCACCATTCGGTCTTCACTCATTCGTTCAACGTGTCCAAACCATTGGAGTACGCCCCTATCAATTTTTGTGATAAGGTCATCTTTCAATCCTGCCATATTGCGAATCTCTTCGTTTCGCTTTCGGTCGGCTATGGTAACGCCACACATTTTACGAAGAGATCGCATCTCCACTGCATTCAACTTGCTTTTATGCTTCTTCTGGCATACCCAGGTTTCGCTGCCATATAACAAAGTCGGTACCAACACTGCGTTATGTATTGCAAGGCGTGCACTCTTCACCACGCCTTGCCTTTTTATTAATGCATTCAGGGCACCATTGACTTTGTTTCCGGCAGCGACACGCCTATCCACATCTAAATCACATCTTCCATCCCGGCTGAAAGCACTCCCCAAGTATACAATTTCATTTACCTGTTCTAGACATTCCTGATTTACCCATATTTCACATTTCGTTCTCTCTTCGTCCTTTTCAAATACCAGAACCTTAGTTTTATTAGCATTCAAACGGAGACCTTTAATTTCACATTCCTCTTTCATACACGTGACTAATGCCTGCAGTTCTGCTTCTGATGGTGCAATAAGCACTGCATCATCAGCATACAGCAGACAATTAACTTTTATGTCACCCAATTTCACACCCAAACAGCTATCTTTCAGCTTCTGTAAACAGCTGTCGAGATACAGTATGAACAGCCAGGAAGACATGACACAACCCTGTTTTACGCCCGCTTGGACGCTAAACATGGGTGACAGGTCATGCCCTACCCGCACACAGGCTTTACAGTCATAGTAGAGTGACTGCACAGCCCTTAACAATCGACCATCCACACCATATCCCGGCAACAGTTCCCACATTTTCTTCCTTATAACCTTATCAAATGCTTTCTCCAGATCCACAAAAGCACAGAAAATCCTCTGGTTAACACTCAGAAGCTTCTCCGTGATCATGCGGAGAGAAAACATTTGATCCGTGCATCCTCTTCCAGGTCTAAATCCGCATTGTGCCTCCCATAAGAATCTTTCCGATTTCTCTTGCATCCTGCGTGTCAAAACCTTCGAATAAACTTTACTTGCTAAACTGGTCAAGCTGATCGCCCGATAGCTCCCGCAGTCAAAATGTGAACCTTTACCTTTATATAAAGGCACAATGACCGCGGATCGCCAATCATCCGGGACATCTCCCGTCCGCCAGCACAAATTGCACAGCAGATGAAAGCTGTCCCAGACGCGAGGCCCACCGTACTTGACCATTTCAGCAGTAACTCTGTCTAGTCCCGCAGCCTTACCACATTTCAAACTTCGAATCGCACGTTCAATCTCTTTCATGCTGATGACCTCAGTGTCATCGAGGTCCGTGTCTGGCGTGCCAGTCACGGCGTCACCCCCGGATCCTTCACTAAGATCATGACACGCATACAATTCTCTATAAAATTCACTCCATCGCTGCATGACGTCCGATTTTTCTGAGAGGACGTCATTGGTTCTCGAAAGCACTTTGTTCATTCTTAAAGCTGTCGCACCACTCCGGGACCTTCCAACCTCTTTCCAGAAGAGTTTGGAGTTTTCCCTAAAGTTGTGCGACAACCTCTCGTCCGCTTCTATTCTACACCTTTCACGTACTTCCTCAATCAATGTTTTCGCATGAACTTTCTGCAGCTTATATCTTTCTTTCATCTTCTCTCTCATATGCTCATCGTTACTAGAGGCTAAGTAGTCTAACCATGCTTTTTTCTTCTTTTTTACAGCTTCTTTCACTTCGTCATTCCACCATGCATCTCTTCTTGATTTCTTATCTTGAGTATTTTAGCTTTCTTCGTAATTTTTGAAGTAAAAACTTCTTTGGCGGCATTGTACACTTTTTTGTAATGGGTAAAAAATGTTAAACTCGCGTCAGGACACGTGACCCTGATCGAATATTCGTAAGATGGATGGAGAGAGAGAGACAGCCGGCGCGACGTGGGAGAGGAAGTAGCCCCCTTTCTTTCTACGGCGCGGCGAAAATGTGTGCCTGCGCCTGCTGTTGTGTTTCGTTTAGGCGGCGCAGGGCGCTTGCGCGAATGTTCTTGTGTGATAATTAAAGAAATTCGTGCAAAATTATTCCCTAATCATTCCAAAATATCAAAAATGCACAACGTTAATATTCAAGTTTTCATTTCTGCCGGCACTCCCGGAGTGCAACCCGTCGTTTTTTTATTTACTACAGACTGTTGAACATAGTACTCCTCCAGATCTTGCCTCATAGATTTAGAGCTTGACAAACAAAGTTGTTTCTTTTTTTTGTATTTAAATTTTTTTGTTATATGTTGCCCATCCCATCTTCAATTTCATGTCATAAGAAACTTTGTTGTTGTTTTTTCAACAATTCGAACTAAACGTTTTGCTTCACCGTTCGTAACGCAAACAGCAAGGAGTGGAATAATCTACCTTCGTCTATCTTTTTAGCTGATTACCATCTGGGTTTATTCAAGGCAAGAGTTAATAGGCTAGGAATGAATAGGGTGGCTTAAAACGGTGCAATTTACTACATCTAGAGCTTTATCACCACTTACCACCAGGTGTGGTTGTGGTCATTTGAGATCAATTGCTTTAAAAAGTAATTACAACTGAAACAAAGAGTTGTAAAATTCAAACGCTTTTAATTATAACTTGATATATATATTATTAAAATTCGGTATTTATTCACCCTTAGGCTTCCTACATCAGTAATACAAAGTGCATTGATGCATCAAGGTGCAGATCTGAGCCTGTATTCACCTGGAAGTAATCTTCACGGAGATGACGATATGTCCAGCTCAATGCTTGATGATTATTCTAATCCATACGTAAGTACCCGATAGCACGAATAAGTTGCAACATTGCAAGAATTTAATATAACTACCCTACATGTTTATCATTTTCTTATTTTTATTAAATTTTTCTTCTGGGTTGTCTGGAAGAGATTTCTATGTAGCAATTAGATTGCTTTTTGATTTTCCCTCACTATCTGTTTATTTATTTTTTGTTATATTTGTCTTTTATTGGTGTACAATAAAGAATATTGTATTGTATTGTAACTCATTTAAAACTATTATTTTATTGAGTAGATGCCATAATTGTACTTGGTCTCTGCCCGGTTACCTTTCGCAATGTAATCATAGCTATGGCTAAAACAGCACCAAAGTAAATTAATGTAAATGATTATGCGAAAACAAAATCCAAAAGTTGTGGATTCGAATCTGCCGTTAGATTACTGTCCTGGACCACTCCTAATATAATATTATATTAGAAGTGGTGGTGGTGGTAGTGGAAAAGTCACGTATTTGAAACTTTCGTAGAGTGATTAACGGAAGCTTTAATAATGTTTATAGCGTTAGCTAGATTTAATAAAAAAACAATAAAATTAAATAAAAAAATATATATGAATATGATAATAAAAGCAATATGATAATGATATATCAATGTTACAGAATCCAGCGTTAGTAGAAGAAATTTCTCGAAAATACATAGAAGTTTTTAATGGTGGCAAGGAGGTTGAGGATAAATGTAGCAAATGCAGCGCTCTTAATAAGCACTACCATTGCCTATTCGATGGTTGCAAGATGGCGCATAGGTGAGTATTAAATGGAATGATGCAACTTTCTGTAATCCCAAAGCATTCTAGTATTTATGACTTATTAAATACGGTTATTATATTATTAACTATTTTTCATGTTACATTAGGTCAATGTAACATGAAAAATAGTTACTTAAAATTTAATTTCATGTTACATTGACCTAAAGTAACATGAAGATTTTTTTTAAATTACGAGAAAACCCAGTCAATAATATTTAGTTTTTAAATAACATAAAAAATAAAAAGCAAATAAATTGTAACTTAAATTGAAATATTAAGTAAATTTTACGAGATAAATAATTTTTGTAATATTAAAATCATAAAGCTAAGAAAAAAACCTAAAAAAAGAGAAAATGTACGCTTTTTAGACTTAAAATCAATAATGTAACTAAATATTTTAATATTTTTTTCCTAACAGCTGTCATAATACGATGGTGAAGCACGTATTAGAACACGAGCAACAAAATCAAGTAACGGACGCATACTTCATGACCTTTTCTCGAAGCAACCCTTGCAGTAATTCTGCATGCCAGCACATCAGAGAAATCACACATTATCATTGCACTTGGGTAATGTCTTGTAATTTCATATATACGATACTTAACTTTTTTAATAATGTAAATTCTGTCTTTTATTTTATTTCATATTTTAATGCAATTCATATTATTAATTTTGTTTACAGGAAAACTGCGGTGCCGTAATTCTTTCATCGGAAGAACATCCATTCAGACGTTTAGAACACCACCGCCAGCATGCAATTTTAAGTCCAATGTCTCCAAACCTAGCGGCCAGATTCGCACCGAACTTTACCCCACAACTCTCTGCTCAACTACATCCAAATATGGCGGCCCAGCTCGGTCAGGTGTCGAATTTACCAAATCTTCCACCAAACTTGGCTCAGCTAGCTCAAATGACACCAAGCCTTTCCTCACAACTAACTCCTAACTTACAAGCTCAATTAAATATGGGTCCAAACCCTGGGATAGTGCCTCAGCAAGTTAATCCGTCTAGTTCTTTAGATGAAATGTTTAGTAGAAAGAGAGGAAGACCTCCTAAGAATAGAGTGGTTGAAGTTTGGACTGACAATGTAAGAAAACATTTCTAAATAAATATTTGTCCAAACTATTGAAATAATTTTTAATTTATAATTATAACAATGTTTCCTTTTAGGTGACTCCTCAAGCTATTTTCACATCTTTTAAGTTACCAAAAAGCAATCAACTACCGCCTGCAGTACAATCCTCAGTAATTACTACTGTTGAAGAATTTCCTGTAAGTAAAATATTTCTACTGCTTCAAAATTTCAATGATTTTCCTTCAAAATAATTAACACATACGAAATGAACACTATTAACCGTAAAATTGTACGTAAATGTAACAGATGACCAAATTTTAGATATACAAATTTTTAATGCATGTTTAATTTTTCCAGCGCATCAAATTCCAACATTTCGAAGTCTTCACGGCTCCTGACGCTTGTGCGCAATATTATCCTAACTGTCAATTGCGAATGACTAGGCTCCATCTCCATTGTTTTAACTGTAGCTTCACTGGAGAGACCCACATTATAATGGAAACACACATGAGAGAATCTCATTCTATTTCCCCTCTCGTCGATGGATTCGATTACTTTTCCTCTTTCGATCAATGCGGAGGGAAGAGTTGCTTCAAAAATCAACTGAGATCTCACTTTCACTGTGCTCAAGGCAATAACTGCCCGGCAATTTTAACCCAATACTCGGCCTTAGCTACACACAAACATGGTCGAGGAACTCCAGTTATCAAAAGTGAGGTAGATCAAGACAAACCATTTGAAGAAGCCAAAGACTATTCTACTAAAGAGAGAGCGTCTGCAGATAGTGTTAGTTCTATGAAGGAACATAATGAATCGTATACCCCCACTAACTTTTCTATTAAAAGTGAATTTGAAAGAGAACCAGATAACGTTTCGGGTAAGTATTACTTCATTACGTTTATAATATTTATTCTCACGATGACAAATTTTTAAACTCAATAGAATTTATGATGAAAAACTGTAATCTGTAAAAACTGAATTTAAAATTATCATTAATTCCTTTGACTGCGAATTGTTGGCAGAACTTAACAAAAAATCTTAATTTCAGTAGTAAAAGCGACGGGAACCTTCTACCCGTCATCACATCTTAGAAGCAACACTTCATCACCTTCACCAAGAAGTATTTACGATGCATCACCATCAAAGGATTTGAAGCTTCGTATAGACTATGATCAAAAGAGGCATTTTGAGCCACCGAAACTGTCGGGGCCAACAATACCGCCATCGTGCCATGATCAGTCTTGTCCTTTAAATAAAAACGCTGGGGGAATGAATTTGCATTACCATTGTCCTCACTGTAGTCAAGCTTATGTTGATTTGAAATTACTGTTTAGTCATATGGTAAAGAAGCATAGCAACAGTATGGAACCAGGGCCAGTAGGACTGCAAGCTACAAAGGTAAATAAAAATTAGTCTTTGATTACTTCTGTTGGAAACTGTGTAGAATTGTGGAATCACGAAAATGATGTATGGTTATCTCTTCTTTTACGTCTTTGGTTCTTATCTCATTTTCTTCTTTTTTAAATTCTTTGTATTTTTCATATTAATATTCTATATTAAGAATCATAATATATTTTGGTTACTAAAATGCATAATGGTTGTTATTTTTACAGGAAACCCTGGAAAGAGAATATCCAGAGATTTCAATATTACCCTCTACTGCAGCCTCATCTTCCGTCGCACAGTTACCTTCTCCAAGTCAAAGACCACCTAATCCAGCTGAGCAGGTAACAAAGAAACTCCATGATTTAGCTTCTTTTATTCATCGAAATAAACCAAAAGTGCTCGCGGCTATTATGAATGGGTACTTATTTTATTGCGAAGTTAAAAGTTGCATATTTGGTGGTATAAAATGGAACAGTTTCCCGTGATTTTCTCATTGTCTGACACCTTGAGAAATATAATTATTATTTGGCTTTATTACCTCTTACAATGGAGGGATTTAAATTTTTTTATAACATTACATGGGTGACATCCTACATGGACTTTCAAAAACCGTGAGCTTTGTCCGCAAGTTACAGTCTCACACGTAATATAATGAAATTAGTGATTTTCATTCAATATAAATTATCCTATAATACTTATTGAAAGTCATTTTTTTATTTACCACTGGTGAAAAACCTGGGAATAACCAGCAAGAAAACCGGCGGGACTTTTTTTTAAAACATATTTCACTTTACAATAATTTTGAATGTACAATTTTGAATGAATTTTAATGATTTTTTATAGAACCAGCATGGTGACGATCACCTTATTCAAGCAGTTAAGCTAAAGCAAATAGTTTTAGCTTAACTAACTGAAAAAACTGCTAAAACTGTTTCCATTTAATTAGTTGTGTATATGTAGATTTACCCTATGCGATTGGGGTTTTAAAAATGTCCTTTTACATTTCATTTCAGGTCCAAGCTGTACAGAGCCTACTCCTCCAGCAGTATCTAGCCGGAGGTCGCAAGGGTGGTTTGCAGGATCAGTTGAAAATACAGCAACAATACACCGCGTCATTGGCTGGTTTGCCTGGATTGGCGCAAGTTGCACTATTTTCACAAGGGTTAGTATTTAAAAAAAAACCTGCTTCATTTGTTTTGCAAATAGTTAAATGCTTTTAAATTAATATTGTTTATAAAATAGTCAAATATTCTTCAGTGGATCGCCCAATTAGGCGATGTTTTGAACATGAGCCAAATTAATATTATACACACAGCCTTATCCGACTAGCATGTACGAATATGTCTAGATGTATGGGTGTAAAACAAGCATAACAATTGTGTCAGGATCGTGCCAAATAGGAATCCGTAGGCCCTGTCTACTCCTCTGCATCCTAATATCTAAGGATGTACTCTCATAAAAATATGTATAGTACGTGAGGGTAATATGTTCATCAGGTCAAGACGACACATTAAAAAAGTGGCTCCGGGCTATCGTCGTACTGATCCGAGTGAATACATAATTTCTATAAAAACTTAATTAATTAAAAAAACGCCGTCATAAGATCTAAAATTGCGTAGCGCCCGCGACAAAAATTTTACCGCTTAGAAATTGTCAGAATCTTAAAATATTTTTTAAAAATTATTGATTTAAAAGTAATCAAAATAAGGAGCAAGTAAATTATGAAAATTGATGTTATTTTTTTTTATTTATTTGCTTTTTAAGGGAAACATACAGTACAATAAAAATACATTATAAAACATATAAAAGTAATCCTAAAACCAATGAAGTTTCTACAGATATCTAAAACATATTAAAAGCTTGCAACCACAATATGTTTAAAGATTAAAAAAATAACTAAATGGTATTTATATATAAACATTAAGCTTCCAATTATAAATTAAGTTTTGTTACATGTATGAATATAATTGAATGATTCCCAAGCATATAGATTAAGTAATTTCGTTGTAATTTCAACTATAGTGATTTTTAAAGGCGTTTTCGGAAATAATTATGATCGAGTCAAAATTATAAAAAAATTACAAAGACATGAATTTACCCATATCAAATTTCCTCTTTCGTTAGTGGTGTTATAGTCCTATACTATTCGATGAAAGGAGGTTACTATTCGATGAAAGGAGGTGCATTTTTTCGAAGTGTTCCTAATTATTGTCAAAGCTTTTTTGCTATTTTTTTCATGATATATTAGTTATAGTTTAACGACTTTGTGATTTTGTCTCTGTCCTCCTTCTAGTTTTGGTTTTATAGAGGGGGGGGGGGGGGGGTAAAACTTAAGGTGACCGTATTACCCTCACATACCTTATTCTTTTTTCGTTATACCTTTCCATGAATTAATTTTAAAATCAACATTTTTTATTAGTAACGGTCTTTATTATTATTGTTTATCTACTTAACAATAACTTCCGAAAAAAGTATTAATTGGATTTTCTTTTATTGCGTTGCAGTGGTTCACCTTTCCCAATTTACCCAACAATGCTTTACCCACCTGAACTACTCCTTGAACAGAGTCTTCTGCAAGGTCATGGAATACCACCTGGATTGGACAAAGAAGCAGAAATGATTGCTAAATCGTGAGTACAAGTTTTAATACAATTTATAAGTTATTTTTTGTGATTGTGCGTATTTTTTATTTTACTTAATTATTAGATTAAAATATATTGCTGTATTATCTATTAAAAATAAAAAATAAATAATTTCCTTGTTTGAAAATCTCAAGGATTTTGACAGAAAAGAGAAGAAAGTAGGTATATTAAAATCATATAAGTCCAGATCATGACGGAGTAATAGTGTTCTGTGATCATGAACGATGTTGCTTACATTAAATCGATTGTCGAGGTTGAGTTCTGGAAACACTTGATGTGTTAGTAGTTAATGAAAGCCCTTATAAAGGTTTCTCTAAAGTGACCTAAAGAATATAGATATCGCAGGTGTATTGTCAAAGGCGTGATATTACAATTTCACTAGTAATATTATAATTGAACGGTAGATTATCAATCGACTTCATTTCTTACAATTTAAAAAAGAAACATTAAAAAAACATTCTTTTTGAATAAAAATCACATAATAATGATTATTTATTAATTTTTTAGCGAAGCGAGCTCGGGACTTAGGGCATCCCGACTCGGACTGGTTAGGTTAGAAAGAGATAGCGGGATCGAGTGAGCGAGCGAAGCGAGCAAATAGACCCCACCATCTCTTTTGTGGTTATTTTTTTATAAACCATTTAGAAGTTTGAGCCCTGCTTCACGAGGCTCCGTCCTCAGACGAAATAAAAACTGAGGCTTCGTCACCCGGTCCGTTAAATTGTAAGAAATGAAGATTTTCGATTAAATAAATAATAATTGTGATATAACGGCTTTGACAATATACCTGCGACATAGATATAAGAATATTTTGTCACCCTGCTCCAGATTTATATGGCATATTTTTACATTGAGCAGTACTTTCATAATGTATCTTTTCACCGCCTAGCTATAATTGTATTGATATAATATTATTATTGTTGAAGAAAATTTTTCAGAACTCGTACAGTTTACCATTCTAGGAAACTAATTGAGACCACGCTTTTCATAATCACGTTTGACATTTTAAAATAAAATATTTAAATCTTAATTTCGTAAAAAATGCTGTTAGCAGGCGCACACACACAACCAGAGGACCTCACATGCGAGTGATGAAGGACGAGCCGATTCCTGAGGGATACCTTAGGTTCAGATTCAACGAGGATTGCGCGTACCAACACTGCGGATATAGGTAAATTTCAATTATTGGTTTATAATTTGTTATTTCTTGTGTTAGGTTTTTCGCAAATAACTTGCAAGTTTCATAGTCTACATATATTATAATTAATTTAAAAAGAAAAAAAAACCAACTGCCAACATAAAAAATAAAATAAACAAATCCATTCCATAGCTTCTAAAGTTTGTGATAAAACTCTCGAAAAGTCGACTTGAGCTATTATATGGGTTTAAGTTTGTTCGTTTGAGAAATATTACAAATTAAAGGTAACTAGAATCTATAGATTAAAATCTTATCCGAAGTATTATTTTATCTCTTAGACATGAAACTTTTTTCACGTCATCCTTTCTGCCGAGCACGTAGTATACTATTGAAGTTGCAGTTAAAAACTTTATTATTGTCCCTGGATTCGAACTCGGGTGGCACATACTGTGAAATTTTAATCGAGTGTTAATATGGATTTCCCTTTGCAGAGAACATCAAACGCATTTCCACTGCACCCGAAAAGACTGCGGCTACTCTTTCTGCGACAAAACAAGATTCGTTCAACATACCGCCAGGCATGAAAGGTAATTATTAATTTCTTGTAGTTTATAAAAGTATCTGTCATACAACATAGAAATAATATACCATAAGTCTTATTTGTTGAACTTGAAAGGTCTCTTGTTTTATTTCAATTTTTTCAAATAATTTTTAACGCCATCTATGTTGAAAGTGTTCAACTACCTAAACACTTACGACTTGTAAATCACAATAATATAAAGTCTTGCCTCTTTTGATGTAAATGTTCTACAAACCAACAGATGGCGTGACGGATGTTGATATAGGTTAGAATAAAATCTGTTTATTTTTTACGTCCGTTATTTAGGAAAAAAATTTTTTTACCATTTTCTTACTTGTTAAACGCTTATTCTTAATATAATTTTAAACAAGGAAGGAAGAAATTTAAGTATTTTATTACTACAATGCAGAACCAACAACCAATTTAACTTTACGTCGTTTAAAAGCCCAAGACCTTTTGATTTTTTTGACGCGGAGAGCTTGGGCTCTGCTGTCGAATTTTTAAATGACTCGTCGCATAGATATACGGAAAACTCGTCGCACATATGTTACAGAAAGCACATGAATATATGTTATAGAAAGAGGAAACACTTATGGACAGGCCTAATGCTTTTATTTTAATTCACCAACACGTATTATTATTAGAAAAAGTCCGATAAAATTGTATTGTAGATATCCTATAATCTATGGTTCATAACTTCTCTGTGTACAGGATATCTCGAGAGCGACTTAACATATCTACCAAATTTTTTTCACTATCTTCGGAAACATATAGAGCTGGTTCCTTTCGATAATCACTTCTGTAATCTATTTAGAATATTACATGAGCGTTTGGGGCGTGCACTTTTGGATTTACCAATTTTTTTTATAAATTAGTTTATTCTGCCACGTGTCAAGTCATGCTTAACCATATTAATACTGTAGCAAGAAGGTGTCAGTTAGATCTGGGAAGAATCACCTTTTATTAGCGTAAAATAGCAGCACAATGCTTCCTTGTTTTACATGTATGATGCAAAACGACAAGCCTCCTCGGCTTCGTACGTCAACTTACATCAGTCTTAATAATAATTGTGGTTTTCCATCGTTGCTCCGTGCAAGATGAAACCTGTGAAGGCGCTTAAGTCCTCAGCTTATTCTAAAATTAATGGGCGAGAACATGCACTTATTAGCAGGTGGAATGTGTGCGTTAGGTGCTTTTATCAAAAGTGAAATGATGAAATAATGCTTGAAGAGTCATTACTCATTAATTACTATTATACGTTTTCGATTCTTTTCAATCTTACAGTAATAGCAAATAAAAATCTTATAGTAATAGTTTTGATAATATATAATTTAAATGTCAAATAACGCTTTATTCTTTTTTTCTAGATTGGATACACTAATGGGCGGTGACTTCCAGCAGTACCGGGCGAATGTTTATTGTCAGAGGCCTGAATGTCCGCACGCTACTACATTCGGTAGGTGTTGTCAATTTAACTAATGAATTATATCAAAATTTACCCATACTCATTCAAATAATTACTTTTTCGATTAAATTTATCATTATTCATAATGACAGTTTAGCACACATGGTGTTGTGAGAGCGTCCACCTCATTTGATATCGTATCGTGTAAAAGGGAAATATAACGGAAGGTAAATAGCAGCATTTTTCTGATACAACTCAAAATAATAAAAAGCTGCGATCGCCGAACTAACAGGCATTAGCAGGCAGACTTAGTCCTACAGCATATGCTGTAAGAAAGATTAGACCAATGTTAAGACAGAGTAGATTATTAACAGAGACAGAAACAGAAACTTTTTTACTCAATATAGATTATAACAATACTTATTGAAAGTCACATTTTTCGTTTACCACTGGTTCTTAAACAACCCTGGGAACTGGGAAGAACCAGCAAGAAACCCGGCGGGACTATTTTTTTTCAAATAATACCTTACAATCATGTGTTACAATTAACAACACAAAACAAATTAGAAATATCTTGGTAGCGATCACCCTTCCCAGGGGTTATTATCATCCATAAATTCCTTTATATTATAATAACATAACATAACAAACACTTACGCCTGTCACCCAGAGGGGTAGGCAGAGACTACAGACTTTCATTTGGCACGATCCTGACACACCTCTCTTGCCTCCTTCACATCCATACACCTACGCATCCATCCAATATCCAATCCAATAAATCGCCAATTTGGTCGATAAATTTTTGCCTAGAACGTCCCTTTCCGGCTCTGCCATTCACTTCTGCACCATAAATTTTCTTGCCATTCACTTCTGCACCATAAATTTTCTTTGTCACTCTTTCCTCATTCATTCTTTCCACATGACCAAACCACCGAAGCATTCCTTTCTTAATCCTGGTCACCACATCATCTTGCAAACCACACTCTTCTCTTATTACACAATTCCTTACCCTGTCATTCAGATTCAGCCCTAACAACCCTTTTTATACAAACTTAGTATGATAAAGTTTTTTAACTTTGTATAAATTGTGTAATTAATGTCTTATAGAATCTTACTATGGGGTATTGCGACTGACATTGAAGTCATATTTGTTTTGCAAAAGAGACCCGTACGGGCGATTTATAACTTAAATCGTAAAAAGTCCCTTCAAGAAAAATTTTAGGAAATAAACATATTAACTTGGCATCTCAAAATATTTATGTAAATATAATGTATGTATATAAAAATATATAATATAGCTTTCATAAAAATAAAGACGTTCATACTTTAAACACTGGGAATAAACATAAGCTTCTAAATACCAGTTACTATACTCCACAGAATTAGCGATTCATTTCTGGGGCAATGTATACGCATTTACAACAAAACCTCAGAAAATGTACAAAATTTGTCATTATGAACCTTTATATGTTTTATTAAAGAAAATTGTTCAAAAAGGGTTAATATAATATAAATGAATACATAAATGAAAATAATCCCTGAGAATGAGGTGATCGCCACCATGCTAGTTTTATAAAATTCATACAAAAATTGTACAAAATAAATTTATTGTAAATTGAAATATGTTTAAAAAAAAGTCCCGTTGGGTTTCTTATTGGTTCTTCCCAGGACAGAGGTTTTTTTGCGAACCAGGGATAAATAAAAAATTATTTTCAATAAGTATTATGTTATAATCTATATTGAATAAAAATCAATTCATTCAACCGCTAAGCGTGGCAAACACGTCAAATATTCCCATATGATGCAATCTATAGAAGAGGCTTTAATTCAGCGGGATTCTTTTGATAGCTTTTGATTCTCTTTTATCTTATATTAAATGAGTGAAACCCTTGCTTCTGTTTTAACTCTTATCTGGTTGTTTCCAGGAACAGGTCAAAATAAAGCCTCACACTTCCATTGCCTCAAGTGCGACTTCGTGTGCACGGACACCAACAAAGTGGTCGCCCATCGGCGTCAGCACCAGAAACTCGACTCGATACAAGCCGCTGGCTTCGAGAAATTTCCACCGAGCAAAGGTAAAATAAATAAACCGCGTGGCGTAATAGCGTGGTGTAATTCAAATTTATAAAATTAGTGATTATGCACTTGAGGATTTTATTTAAATACTTGACATTTTTATAATAGTTCTCCGCTATTTAACTTTGGCCAGCTTTAATTTTTTTGTCTTATATAATATAATATATATATTTTATAAAGCTTTAGTGACAAAAAACTTCAGTCCAACAAATGATATTTAAGTGATTATTGCAGTCCATGAAAATCTGTAACCAACTTTAAACCAAGAAGGCTGTAGATGCATTGTCAGCTCTGGACAAATATTCCCTAAAATAAGGGCCTATTACGGACTATTACGGACTGTTGTTATTGTTGATGTTGATGATAATGATGATAATGATGATGGTGAGGATAATGATGATGGTGACGATAATGATGATGGTGATGATAATGATGAGGATGAAGATGATGATGAAGGTTTTAATATGTAACAAACAACCAGACATCTACACTAACTTTCACATAATCCTTTAAATGATATTAGTGTGGAGGTCGTAAAAACTCCAACAAGAATCAGTGACCTTTAGGCCCCGTTTTAATTAATGTATGTCACTTTTTTCAGGTTGCGGCTACGAGCCACAATGTATTCACAGCAAGAAACAAACTCACTACCATTGCTTGCAATGTGGCTTTGCAGTGTTAGGTCTTTCACAAATGACCTCGCATAAATACAAACATCAGGAAGCAAACCTTGGACCTTCCACCAGTGCTACCAACTGACCGGACGTTATATTTCGATGGTTTCACATTGTATTTACAAGTGATTTGATATTAACAATAAATTGTAGTGTATAACAAAATACTTGAAATTAAAGAAATCCAGCTGAAAGAGATTAGAGAAGAAATTAAATTAAGCGAGTGTTAGATAGTATACGTGATTGCATTGAGGTCAAATATTGATCGAATGGTTTGAAGATACGCTTTCATGATATTTGCAAGTGTCAGTGTCCATCTAAATTGTGCCTTAGATGCAGGTATTCATAATACGCAAGACGCAACACGTGGCAAATCGTGTGCCAAAATAGATTTTATTATAGAGACATTATATAAAGATGAATATGGAATTACTAAAAACAGTAGATCGTTGTGTGTTCAAATCGTGACAATGCATTTTATAAAATATGCAATTGATATGGTTATTAGATATGCAGTAATGGTAGTGCATGTTAAAGTGTGTATTTTCCTAAATCCCGACCAATTTTAGATGATAGTTGATTAAAAAATATTTATATTTATTACTTCCCCATGAAAAAGACATTTTTACGAATAGTATTATTAATTTAGATTTCGTAAAATGAAGGCAATATAAGTTGGGTTTAAAACGCCATTTTGTGCCTGGACGAACAAAGTCGAGACAATACGCTTTTGCGATAGTTTTTGGTAAAAACATAATTAATTGAAGTGTTAATGTATACAAATGAAAGTCAACTTAAAGCAATACAATAGTTAGAAGTATTTACTATCAGAAACTGTCGCAGAAAATCATAGATTAAAAACAAAAATATATTAAAAAATAAAACGTATTTAACAAAAAAATGTCAATTTTATAAACATTGTAAATAAGAATAGATTATATATCGAAAATTAAAAACATTATGTTAATAATTGTTACAGATTTTGGGATTAAAGAGTGATGTATAAAAATATCTATTCGATACTAGTGTACAGAAAAACGAGTGCTAATATTTTGTGATTCATGAGGTAGCCATTTAATGCCATATAACTTCATATATATTTTTAGAATTAATTTTAAAATTTCGCTAAATTCTTCCCTGAATATTGGTAAAGTGGTTAAGTAGTTTGGATCAGATATTTTAAGAATTTAACAAATGACAATGTAGTTAGTGATACCAATTAAAAAGTTTTAATCTGCTATATAATATATATTATTAGATTTTTACAAAATCAACCAAATATATGTCAGTAATCGGAAAAACGTTTAATTATATATCATGATCTTAGCATTCCCGAAGTTTTCCCGGTGACCGAAATCCATTCCCAATGTTAGTTTTAGCAGCTGGTCAATGACCGAATTCGTGACCAAACCATTTTGTGTCCTATTCCTAGCTTTTATCAGTATTTTTTGTAGATTAAGCCCTACCCTATTGTTCCTATTACATGACGTTTCATCTCCTTTACATACTATCTTGTTTAATATCTACATTTTTAATAACTTTCTTTTATTTCTAAAAAGTTATGTTAAGTGATTTTTTTCTGTAGTTTGAACTTCGTATTTGGGGTTTATAATTTCTTGGATATTTTATTTTAAAATAGTCCGTGCCATAAACTATAGTCATGTTTTTGAGGTTAATTTTATGTATGCCTTTAAGAGGACTCCGTCGTTGAAAATTTTTGAGTAAATGCTTCTTTTTCTTTGAATCCGATCTAATTAACAAACCTTGAAAAAATCTGAAAATTTGTCACAAATAGCATTTTAACAGTTATAATTTGTAACATTATTGGTTGTTATGATAATCTTTGTTTTGTTATGTAATTTTACGTTTAATGTTTTTATTTCGCACTCTTTTACGTGTTTTTCGTCTTTTAAAACATTTTTAATTATTTTAATCAAGGTATTTATATATCTTAGTGTACGTAGCGTAAATTTTAGATATTTAAAAATAATTTAAATTCACCCGTTAATGCAGTATTCCGTCAGTAAAAGTATCATACAGAATGGAGTGTTTGAATACGAGGATTTTCAAAATCCTGCGTATCATATCGCAACAATTTTTTATAATTACAGCGTCACTTATACGTAGTTTCAGGATGTAATAAACGAATTATTATTTTAGCCGTTTCCTTTTGAGATTGAATTTGATTGATATAAACATAGTTTAGTGTTGTTTACCTCATGAGTTCTAGAAATTAAATGAGAATATCTTAAATTTATTTCGTTTTATTATCGACCCAGTTCCTTAAATCATCTCATTTTAAATCAATTTTTCTAGTGAATAGCTTGAGCGTACATGACTGCCACAATGAAAAGGAAAGGCGGGGCGGAGTTGGTTTACGTTTATATCTTTGTAATGTGTTAAGACGACACATCGAAAACGCTATCGCCGTACCCATCCGAGTGAATACATAATTTCTATAAAAACTTGAAGAAACGCCGTCATAAGGTCTAAAATTGCGTAGCGCCCGCTACGATTAAAAGCCCTTAGAAATTGTCAGAATCTTAAAATATTTTTTTAAAAATTATTGATTTAAGTTATCAAAATAATGAGCAAGTAAATTATGAATATTGATGTTATGAATATATTTGAGTGATTCCCAAGCATATAGATCAAATGATTTCGTTGTAATTTCAACTATAGTGATTTTTAGAGGTGTTTTCGAGTCAAAATTATACAATTGTGTTTTTGAACAATCGAATTCAAGATAAAGACATGAATTTACCTATATCAAAATCCCACTTTCGTTAGTGGTGTCATAGTCCTATACTATTCGATGAAAGGAGGTGCATTTTTTCACGGTGTCGTCTTAATGTTACGTATGTATTATGTATGTAAAGGGAACTAGATGGCTTTACCATATTTTGAAACGCGATATCATAATATTGTTTCTGACTTGGTAGAAGTCCGCCCAATTGATCGTGATCACTATTCCTTTACCGCGACACAACATTATCGCCGTGAACCTCCGTGAAGAGGCGTGAACACAGTCTGTAAATCCATACAGTCGTCCGACGAAGACGTCTACACGGGGCAATCGTGCGGGGTGTGTGGGGTGAACGCGGGAAGGACGAGCCCGATCTGCTTATGCCAATCGTATTAGTAGCTCGGGACACGACTTCCAGGGTTAACGCGCGCTTGCTTTTATTATTTATAAATTTAGTGTTGATAATTATAATTAAAATGGTTCATAGGACGTGTGCTGTGAGAGATTGCAAGTCGTCATCTCGCATAAATGAAGATCTGCGATTTCACCAAATTCCGCACACGGAAGTTAGGTTATTAAATATTGTTATTATGTCTAATGGATATGGATGTCAATTTCAAGGTTTATTGGCTTGATGATTACGGAAACGCCATCCATTTTCATATCCAAGATGGCGGACATTTTTTAATAATATGATATGGGTATCAATTTCGAGGTTTCTTGGGGTGCTTATTACGAAACTGGCATCCATTTTCATATCCAAGATGGCGGAAATTTTTTAATAATATGATATGGGTATCAATTTCGGGGTTTCTTGGGGTGCTTATTACGAAACCGGCATCCATTTTCATATACAAGATGGGGGACATTTTTTTAATAATATGATATGGGTATCAATTTCAAGGTTTCTTGGGATGCTTATTACGAAACTGGCATCCATTTTCATATCCAAGATGGCGGACATTTTTTTTAATAATATGATATGGGTATCAATTTCGGGGTTCCTTGGGGTGCTTATTGCGAAACTGGCATCCATTTTCATATCCAAGATGGCGGACATTTTTTTAGTCATATGATATGGGTATTACCACTAAGTCAATGAATTCTTCTCCTACCGTCGCCGAATCATTACTTAAACAAAATGTAAATGTGTGTACAAAGAATTTTACATTTCATAAAGTTTCATCAAAAGATATTGTAAAATATTTTAAGACTATTGATATTAAGAGAACCGCCGATCTGTGGGGGATTTCAGTTGAAGTTATTGCGTCTATAATAGATACAATGGCACCTCAACTATCTATTATTTTTAATAGTAGTATCAAATCTGGTGTGTTTCCTGATTTAATGAAGCATAGTAAAGTAATACCTTTATTTAAATCTGGTAGTACATTGGACCCCGCTAATTTTAGACCTATTTCAGTACTGCCAACACTTAGTAAAATTTTTGAAAAAATTATTCTTGATCAATTATTAATTTTTTTTAATGTAAATAAATTACTTCATAAAAATCAATTTGGTTTCACAAGGGGTCGCTCGACAACTGATGCTGGTGTTGAGCTGATTAAATATATATTTAATGCATGGGAGAATTCACAGGATGCTTTGGGTGTGTTCTGTGACCTATCCAAAGCCTTCGATTGTGTTCACCATGAAACATTAATCAGGAAACTTCAACACTACGGTGTAAGAAATGATGCTCTTAAATTAATTATTTCATATTTAAGTGACAGAACACAAAAAGTTGTTATTAATAGTATGAGTTCTTCCGGGTCCATTGTACAAATGGGCGTGCCTCAGGGCTCAATTCTCGGCCCTTTTCTGTTTCTTGTATATATTAATGACACCTTACATAGTAGGGGATAACCATGATATAGTATTATTTGCTGATGATACTTCATTAATTTTCAAATTAAAACGACAGTTATTAAATTACGACGAAGTAAATAATGCTATAGCCAAGTTAGTCAATTGGTTTAATAATAATAATTTGCATTTGAATGGAACTAAAACTAAATGTATGAAATTCTTAACTCCTAATGTTAAACATGTCAATACTAATGTAATTTTAAATGGGGAGGAACTGAGTCTTGTTGATACCACCATTTTTCTTGGAATCACACTGGACGAAAAGCTTCAATGGCTCCCCCATATATCAAAACTAGCTAGCAGACTTAGTTCTGCAGCATATGCTGTAAAAAAGATTAGAACTCTTACCAGTGTTGAAACAGCTAGATTAGTTTACTTTAGTTATTTCCATAGCATTATGTCGTATGGTATTTTGCTATGGGGACACGCGACTGACACTGAAATTATATTTATTTTACAGAAGAGGGCCATTAGAGCAATATATAATTTAAAACCAAAAGAGTCACTGAGACAAAAATTTAAGGAAATTGATATATTAACTCTGGCCTCTCAATACATTTATGAAAATGTAATGTACGTACACAAAAATAAAAGTAGTTTTGCGAAAATAAGTGATATTCATTCTGTAAATACTAAGAGCAGACACAAGCTGGTAGTACCAGTTACTCGACTCCACCGAGTCAGTAATTCATTCTTGGGGCGATGTATACGCTTTTACAACAAAATCCCAGAAAATATACAAAATTTGTCATACACAAAGTTCAAAAATGTTATTAAACCAAGTTTGTATAAAAAGGGTTATTATAATATTAAGGAATTTATAGATGATAATAACCCCTGGGAAGGGTGATCGCTACCAAGCTATTTCTAATTTGTCTTGTGTTGTTGATTGTAAACATGATTGTAAGCTATTGTTAAAAAAAATAGTCCCGCTGGGTTTCTTGCTGGTTCTTCCCAGGACAGAGGTTTCTTTTGCGAACCAGTGGTAAATTAAAAAAGTGACTTTCAATAAGTATTTTTATAATCTACATTGAATGAAAAAGTTTCTATTTCTATTAATTTCGGGGTTTCTTGGGGTGCTCATTACGAAACTGGCATCCATTTTCATATCCAAGATGGCGGACATTTTTTTAATAATATGATACGGGTATCGATTTCGGGGTTTCTTGGGGTACTTATTACGAAACTGGCATCCATTTTCATATCCAAGATGGCGGACATTTTTTAATAATATGATATGGGTATCATATATATATATATATATATATATATATATATATATATATATATATATATATATATATATATATATATATATATATATATATATATATATATATGGATTTGATGTCCAGCTAAGAGTACAAGAACGATTTTATGTAGCGAAACTGAGGTATGGCCACATATCGAGAGTAGAGCACTCCCTCACGTTGTGAGGCGTGCAATTAGCGTTTTGAGTACTTTCAGGAAAAATGTAAGAACAAATTATTACTTATTCTTTATATTAGTAATTATATTGTTGATCACGATATAGATCTAAAATAAATAATGAAATTAGTAAAAGTTGTTAATTTGTGACAACCCTAACCTCCATACGCTGTCTAGACGTTGTCGGCATTTACCACGAGATCAAAGGCGTCGTCCTACTGTATGTTTTTATTATACTGTGGGCGTGAACGAGAATTTTCGCGGGATTCACGCGCGTTCGTGCCTGTTCCCCGATCAGAGTCGGTATTTTGTCCCACGACACAGGGTTCACGCACCCTTCGCGCGGCGTTCACGCGTACACATCCACATTCACGGCACCGTGCCAGTTCATTTTGGAGCACAGAGTACTTTTTATATACTTTTGGACTACAAAGGCGTACGGACGATTTAATTTAGTCACACAATATCTTCTTTTTTTTTGTTAACGCTTTCTTATAAATTTCTTGTTTTGGACGTCTAAATAGTGATACTTAGACGAGTGTGTTAGAGTGAGTATGTTGCCATAGCATTTTTTTATAGGAAAGGCTAACAAACTAGCACACAGTCTACCTGAAGGTAAGTTGTTGCTGCGGCCCGTAGACACCTACATCTATCCTCGATTACGAATCAAAATGCAGATGCGTTATCACCCCCGAGGACTAAGATAAAATGCCTCGTTTCCAGTAAAAAGGGTCTGCGGTTCTCTACACTCACCGTACAATGTAGTAGTAGTATCATTAAGCTACTATTTTTACACTGGTATTCTGTGAGAGCGTGGTCCTTCCCCGGTCGAGCCGAACCATTCGTGCTACAACTATACTACTAATATAGCTACAGCATAACTCTACCACGCATAAAATATATAATAAAAATATAACAAATAAATAAAATTATTGCAGCAGCAGCTTCTACGTCCGTTTCGCGGCGGGTTTCACGAACGATTGTGAGTGAGTACCATGAATTCACGGCGATAATGTGGAGCCGCGAGCCGCCATTACATTGAATGTCCACTCCAAAGACTACAACAATATTATATAGGGAAATAGGCAGCTCTCACTTACTTTTTAGTTAACGACAATAAGCGCCATCTAGTTGTTAAACTCCCAAAACTAATACGAAAATTAAGGATGATCGATATACCGATATAGAGACCTAATTGGTAGGTTAAAACTAGATGAACAAAAAATTAGTAGTGTTGTATATGGTTTATTATTGATGAAATTAAAGAAATTAATAAAACATTTAGTGTGAAACAATACTTTTAAAAATGGGAATAACTCAACAAATATTTAGTTAATTTTTTATAGTTTTTGCCGATAATGATGAATATTATTATTTTGATATTTAAATGTTCCAATACAATTATAAATCTGGTATTAAAAATTTTACTATCCTAATTTACGGTTTAGACATAGGTTTTATATTAACTACCCCTATCGCAAAATAAAAAAAATGATTATAGAGGGAAAATTAGCAAATTACACAAAAACAAAATAATAGACTTTTCCGTCACCTTTGTTCACACAATTTTAACCAGGCAGCCCAAGCAGTAAGTATCCACAGCCGTTTATAAAATGCACTGTAGAATGCACTATGCAGTGAAATGGTCTATGCTCACGATCGCCCAGTGATTTATTTTCATAAACTTCAAGCCAACAATAAACTTGTTATTCCAAGCTCAAAAAAACAGCTAAATATAATTAAATTGTGTAGATATATATTGCTTCAAAATTATGTGTGAATATATAGCAAGGGAAAAAATTATTAATTTGAATATCAATTTATTTAGAAAAGTTATTAGGCGACAACGATACCACAATAACAAAGCGAAAGCCGTGACAACTGTGATATTACAGTTCAAACTTGACAGGAAGCTTGACACAACAATGATATTTTTTTAGGTGATCGATGCATTTAGGAATCCTTAATTATTCTAAATTTTAAACCTTTAATGGGAGATGAAATATTTAGTTGATATTGATTTCGCGGTTTCGCATTGTTCACAGGTTCTTATTAATCGATTATTGGTTCGTTGACATCGATGTTTGACATGTTGCAACATCGATGTTACGATGTTTATCGTGTGGTAACATCGATGTTTTAATTTCTAACATCGATGATCGAACATCCCTAACGAATGTATACATACTGTAATGTATAAGCTATGGAGTGTAGAAGTGTACTTCTACACTCCATAGTATATGCTATATTTCTATGAATTTAGTAGAGCTTAAAACTGGTAATTTGTTACATTGGCGAAATTAATGCCAAAACTAGTAAAAAAATTGTATAAAGTGTCAGTATCAAAGCAATAAATACCTACTGGCCGTACCCATTCGACATTGATTTCGCGAATATAACTAATTCCCAGTTTTAGCTGCATAGATGAATTAAATGTAACTGGGAATCTTAGAAAAAATGCAGTTTATGTTTCTTAAAGATTTAATCTTGCAAACTTTTTTTATATAATTAATACTTTTTGAAAGTCACTTTTTTAATTTACCACTGGTTCGGTAAAAAACCTCAGTCCTGGGAAGAACCAGCAAGAAACCCAGCGGGATTGTTTTAAAAAAATAACCGATTACATATATGTTACAATTAACGACACATAACAAATAAGAAATAGCTTGGTGATCGTTACCCTTCTCAGGGTGATCGTATCATCCATAACTTCTTTAATATTATAATGACCCTTTTATACAAACTTAGTTTAATAAAGTTTTTAAACTTTATGCAGATCAAACTTTGTATATTTTCTGGGATCTTGTTGTAAACGCGTATACATCGCCCCATGAATGAATTACTAACTCAGTGGAGCCGAGTAACTGAACAAAAACTAAAAATGTACAAATACATTATTGTCTTATCCTCTTCCTCCCTTTATTTTTAGAGCAGTGCCTGTGAGCATTTTCCTTCATACGGTCATTTACATCAAAAAAAGTTATTTTTCTAGTGAGGACATTGTTTATTATATCTTTGCACCAATTACTTATAAAAACTATTGGTTTATTTATTAAATAATCAGTTAAATCATTTTTGTGTATTATACATGTTAAAAAATTTAAATTGACTGTCATAATCAATTTCTGTGGCCCATAATCATTTACATTTACCCTCGATTGAGAATCAAAACGCAGATGCGTTGTTATCCCTGAGGACTAAGATGGAATGCCTCATTTCAAGTAAAAAGGGATTTTACATACAAAAAAGTTATTTTTCCAGTGAGTGCATTTTTTATATCTTTGCACCAGTTGTTTATAAAAAAAGTGGATTTATTTATTAAATAACCAGTTAAATCATTTTTAAAAATTTAAATACTAAATTAACGGTCATAATCAATTAAATATATTTAGATATATAGTTTTTATCACTATATTTTAATATTTCTATTAAAATATGAATGACAAGCTCGTGGAAACTGTCCATGCGGTCGGAGCTAAGTTCTGCAAGACCCGCCGCAGAAGAACACAAAAACTCTCCGATCACGCTCTTAATCTCATGGCTGTTAGACGGGAAATGTGGCTGCAATTGTCAACAGATTTGACAGCATACAGGCAACCGAATCAACAGATCTCCAAATGTATGCGGCTAGACGTACGCAAAAGAGCCAACTGTCAAAGCTGAAGACTGAGTGTGGCAGTATCGTTTCCGAGACACCTGAGATTTTGAGTGAGATTGAGAGGTTTTATTGGCAGCTGTACATATATATATAAATATATATATATATATATATATATATATATATATATATATATATATATATATATGTATATATATATATATGTATATATATATATATATATATATATATATATATATATGTATATATATATATATATATATATGTATATATATATATATACATATATTATCGTTGGAGACACACTTGCATGTATCTCCAGCGATGATATCCCAGACGTCCGTCTGAGCAAGATTAGAACGGCTCTCCAGCACTTTAAAAATGGCAGGGTCTCAGGCGAGGATGGAATTACAGCGGAGCTTCTGAAAGCGGGTGGAACATCGGTACTTGAAGTCCTTCAGAAGCTCTTCAATTCCGTCCTCCATGGTGGCACTATTCCAGAGGCGAGATTCCAGAAGTGTGGTGGTCTTGTTCTTTAAGAAAGGTGACAACGCTCTCTTGAAGAACTACAGACCGATTTCCCTTCTGAGCCGCGTCTACGTGCTGTTTTCGAGAGTCATTAAGAATCGTCTCGCACGCAGACTCGACGACTTCCAGCCTCCCGAACAAGCCAGTTTCCGGAAAGGCTTCAGTACCATAGACCACTTACATACCACGCGGCAGATTGTACAGAAGACCGAAAAGTACAATCTGCCACTTTGCCTGACGTATGTGGACTATGAGAAAGCCTTTGATTCCGTCGAAATTTGGGCGGTGCTACAGTCCCTTCAGCGGTGCCAAGTTGACTGTCGGTATATCCAAGTACTGAAGTGTTTGTACAGTAGGGCTACGATGGCTATCCGAGTACAGAACCAGAGTTCAAAACCTATCCAACTGCAGAGAGGTGTAAGACAGGGTGACGTTATATCCCCGAAACTCTTCACCGCTGCATTGGAAGACGTTTTCAAGCTACTGGACTGGAAAGGATACGGTATTAACATCAATGATGAGTACATCACTCACCTGCGATTTACCGCCGATATAGTCCTTAATCCTTATGGCAGAATTGCTGGAGGACCTAAGCACTATGCTCAATGACCTCAATGGTGTCTCCCAACGGATAGGTCTTAAGATGAACATGGACAAAACAAAGATCATGTTTAATGTCCATGTCACACCTATGCCAGTAGTTGTTGGGAGCACTATGCTCGAAGTTGTTGACGAGTACGTTTACCTGGGACAAATAGTCCGACTAGGTAAGTCCAACTTCGACCGAGAGGTCAATCGACGGATTCAACTCGGCTGGGCAGCGTTCGGGAAATTACGACACATCTTCAAACTCTGAAAACTAGATTGTACAACCAGTGCGTGTTGCCAGTGATGACTTACGGATTTGAGACGTGGTCCTTCTATGCTGTCCGTATGAGGACGCTCAAGGTCGCTCAACGAGCTATGGAGAGGGCTATGCTCGGAGTTTCTCTGCGTGATAGACTCAGAAATGAGAAAGTCAGAGTGACCGACATGGCCCAACGGATTAGTAAGCTGAAGTGGCAATGGGCCGGCCATATAGCTCGAAGAACTGATAACCGATGGGGAAGAAAGGTTCTTGAGTGGCAACCTCGTACCGGTAGGCGTAGTGTAGGGTGACCCCCCACTAGATGGAGTGACGACCTGGCAAGACATGCAGGTAGTCGATGGATGCAGGTGGCTCAGGACCGTGCTTTGTGGCATTACTTGGGGGAGGCCTATGTTTAGCATTGGACTTGTGAAGGGCTGTAATGATGATGATGATGATGATTAAAATATGTTCAACTTGGGCAAAGAAATCAAACAATGCTGTGGTAAGATAACACAACCACTTTTTTACGTTTAGTAAACGTAGTACGTTTAATAAAGTTTACAACTTTGTGCAAGCCAAATTTTGTATATTTTCTGGGATTTTGTTGCAAAAGCGTATACATCGCCCCATGATTGAATTACTAACTCGGTGGAGTCGAGTATCTTTTTTTATTTTATAGAAAAAGGGTGACAAACGAGCACACAGTCCACCTGATGGTAAGTTGATGCTGTGACCTATAAGCATTTACATTTATCCTCGACTAAGAATCAAAACGCAGATGCGTTGTCACACCTGAGGACTAAGATGGAATGCCTTGTTTCCAGCAAAAAAGGGTTTCCGGATCTCTACACTCACCATACGAAACACAGCAATATTAAGCTGCTATTTTACGCTGGTATTCTGTGTGAGCATGTTCCTTCTCCGGTCGAGCCGACCCATTCGTGCTACAACCATAATACAAGTATAGCTGCAGCGTGCCTCTACCACGTAAAAAAACTGAACAAAAACTAAAAATTTTTTTTGATGTAAAATTGTGGTTAATTTTTATTGTGGTTATGAAATAACATAAGTTTACTATTAATATTGAAAATGGATTGGAATGGTTTTATTCATTTTTTTATTAATAATTATGTTGTTTGAGGTTTAACTTAATCAATAGCTTAAGTACAGTTTTTTAGAGTAATAGTTTTTTTTGTATTGGAAATCATTTTATCAGCTTACGGTACTTCGTATTTCGTTACAATCACTTTTCTGAAACATTTATTTTGATGGATGAATGTTTATCCAACTGCTTGTATTTCGGAATAGTTTAGTAGATGTATTCAGAAAATGCGATAATACTGAAGGTGACATATGGAACTACCACAAAGAAGTAACGCACCAAAATATAAGAAATAAAACTAAAGCAGAATAGGAGTTTCATATATTACATGCGTTGGAGATGTGGGATGGCACGTAAGGGTTATTTCTCGGGCTTCATAGCCTAGCTAAGATCTACTTGACTATCGTGGCAACTTCGGTATCCAGTGAGCGGTTATTTTCAGAGGCTGGATATACAATCACCCAGGAGAAACCATTCACTAGACGACAGATTGTTAAAATTGTTATTTTATATTTCAATTCGAAAGAAATAAACATAAAAGTAAAAAAAAATATTCTTGTTTTCTGATAATAATTCGATAAAAATAAAGGTGTAAAAATAAATAGTGTAAAACTTCCTAAAATAACATAAATATAATGTTTGATTATTATACTTCTTTTTTCATTTCTGTTCAAAATTATCATTTATTCTATATATATGCATCCTATAGATGTGCTTATTCAGAAAAATTACGACTCGAGGTCACTTGAGTTGAAATTCACGCAACTCGAACTAAACTCGAGTTAGCAGGACGAAACAGAGTAAATGATTTGTTACAAATTACTTTTATGAATTTGTTTTTCTATCTAACTCTTTGGTGGTTTGGGTCAACTATTATTACTTAACTTAGTAGGTAGTAAAAAGGTTTATTTAGTATGTATTATATACTTGTGTATTTTTGGTTTTAATCAATATTAGTACGTACCTATGTTTGAAAACAAAATTAGCTTTATATCAGTCTTCACAAAACATCATCAGTCTAGTTTTAAGATGTAGGTAAATAAGCTATTAAATAATTTAAATATTCTTAAATAACTTAGCTGTCATAAAATCTAAATAACAAATTATTATGGTAGTAGCTAATTCTCTTTGTAACACAAAGCGCACACACAAATACACGCACTTAAACATAAACATAAACACTCACGCCTGTCACCCAGAGGGGTAGGCAGAGACTACAGACTTCCATTTGGCACGATCCTGAGTCCTGACACACCTCTCTCGCCTCCTTCACATCCATACACCTACGCATACATGCTCGTCGGTTAAGGGTACTCCTAATTTGGCCCGTTTTCAATAAATCGCCAATTTGGTCGATAAATTTTCGCCTAGGACGTCCCTTTCTGACTTTGCCATTCACTTCTGCAACATAAATTTTCTTTGTCACTCTTTCCTCATTCACGCATACACGCACTTATATCACTAGAAAAACCGTATTTTGTTTTTCGATATAAGGAGCTAAACTCACCTTACGCACTTGAGCTCGTCGTTGAGTAACGTTTATTAATACGGGCCTTAATAGCTCCTCGAACTCCTGTTTCCGTATACATGGTTGCAAATCTGCCTGCCAAGCATAAAAAATAAGGAAAATATTACTAATACAGGGAGATGGCTCTCACTCCCCGGTTCCACTATTATTCTTGCCTACATTGGCTACCATGGTAACGGCAGGGGTGTTCAGAATCTCCGGCGGAGGTTCAGTTGCTACATTTCGTAGATGACTTGACCTGAAAACATATAACACACATTAAGTATGAACTACTAGTTAGAAGCATACTGCAGCTATATTATGGTCGCAGCACGAATAGGTCGGTTCGTACCTGTGTAGGACCACGCTCTCACAGAATAGCAGTTTAATGCAGCAGTGTTTCGTATGGTGAGTGTAGAGAACCGGATCCTCTTTTTACAGGATACGAGGCATTTCATCATAGTACTCAGGGTTGACAACGAATTTGCATTTCAATTCTTAATCGAAGATAAATATAGATGACTATGAGCCACTTACTATCAGGTGGAGTGTGCCCTAGTTTATCACACTTATGTTAATTATTTTCCTAATACCTAGTAAAAGAAATACAAGAAATCTTTAAGGATTTTTTTCGTCCGAAACTATGCTCAAAATAGTTTTTAATACTGGAAAATTTTTCAAATTAATTTCTGGGAACGGGTAAATTCTTACTTTTATTTTCAATGGAATTTCGAATGCTACCTAAAAGTGAATTTTTGTAGGGACTTGCGAAATTAACTTAAAACAAACTTATAAAAAACAATTTCTTACAGTCACTTTCAACCTTTTAACTTATGCATACAATAAATGATATATTTATAGATTCATTAACATTCACCCGGTTAGACGAAAATATTTATATTGATAATTTTTGATTATGTAAAACTGGTAAAGGTATAATAAAACACATATATAATCTTAAATATAGTTTATTAATTATTCATAGAGCCGTAGTGGCTCAGATGGCTAGCGCTCGCTGTAAATTTCACAGTACGCGAGCAACCCGGATTCGATCCCCGGTATCAAATTGTTAATTGCAACTTTAAATCCTGTTTTACCACGTGCTCGGCGGTGAACAAAAAAAAATATATTTCGCAGACATATGAAGTCCGCCAACACGCATTGGGGCTGCGCGGCGGACATTTCCTTGCCCTAATACCCTGCCCCGGAGTGGGACGTATATAGGATGTAACTTTTTTAATTTGGGAATTTCATATAGGACAAAGGCGTCATAAGTTGTTAAAGCAGTATTTTGTCTCATTGCTCTATGTACATTGTAATCGTGCACTGTAAAATAGGTCGTACGGAAAATGAAATGTTTTTATAAATACGAGCCGGAACAGACATTAATTTTTTACACATACAAAAGCTTCGCGTACATTACGGACGTGCAAAGAGAAAGAAGAGAGTGAGTTTTGCCGGATTTAATTTTGATTTGGATGATATTAGAAGAATAGGTAGATAGATAAATAGAAAATTATTTATTTTAAGAAAAAATAGATATAATGGCTGGTACAAATATGCTGCGGCACACACCGCGATAGCGCGAATATTTGTGTTGTCGCGATGTATGTGGCCATTTTATATTCATGAATACTTCGTCACTTCGTGCAAAGTCTCCAGCACATCGCTTCGCTGTCAGTAAACTCTCGCACATCAAAGCGTTTTATCGCGATGAAAATCTGCTTCTGCTTCTGCGGCCACACTTCAGTGGCTCACAGACATCGTGCGTAGCAGACGTGTAGTATTAAATTAGGATCTACGACGTATTTTCGACACTATTTTTGAGGTAATGAGAAGATAAATCATTTGCTGTAAAATTTTGAATACATAATGCAGTTGCCTCGTTGCCAAAAATATAGTAATAAGTTTTTTTTTATAGAATAGGGTGACAAACGAGCACACAGTCCACCTGATGGTAAGTGGTTGCTGCGGCCCATAGACATCTACATCTATCTTCCATTACAAATCAAAATGCAGATGCGTTGTCACCCGTAAGGACTGAGATGGAATGCCTCATTTCCAGTAAAAAGGGTCTCCGGTTCTCTACACTCACCATACGAAATACAGCAGCATTAAGCTACTATTTCACGCTGGTATTCTGTGAGAGCGTGGTCCTTCCCCGGTCGAGCCGACCCATTCGTGCTACAACTATACTACTAATATAATTGCAGCATGGCTCTACCACGTAAAAAGTGTACACAATAGTGACACATAAGTAATTGTTCGACGCCATATAATAAAGAGCGACCGTTGCATCCATTTTATATTTAAGCGTGTGTTTATCGCGATGAACTATCGATAAACTTTACAACGCGCAGTGTAGCTAGGCACCTTCTCTGTATGCTGAAGGCAAAGTTTTATCTCGGGAATTCTATCGAGATGTGTGTGGCCTAGTCATAACGGAAATGATTCAAATAATATACCTATTTTATATTTTCGAGAATGGCGAGAACATTTTCAGCTCTAACTCCCGATGTCACGAAGGCTTGCTAAGCCAGTGAGTGTGAGATGCTCTTAGGCGATTAATTCATTACAGGCTATCAAAAGTCCACTGCTGAACATAAGCCTCTTGGGGGGATATTTGTCATAGTTGCCATGCTTGGCAAGCGGGCTGGCGGCCACCGCTTTTTTACAAGATAGGATGACAAACGAGCACACGGTCCACCTGATGGTAAGTGGTTGCTGTGGCTCATAGACATTTACATTTATCCTTGATTACGAATCAAAATACAGATACGTTGTCACCCGTGAGGACTAAGATGGAATGACTCGTTTCCAGTAAAAAGGGTCTCCCGTTCTCTACACTCACCATACGAAACACAGCAGCAGTAAGCTACTATTTTACGCTGGTATTCTGTGAGAGTGTGGTCCTTCCCCGGTCGAGCCGAACCATTCGTGCTACAACTATACTACTGATATAACTGCAGCATGGCTCTACCACGTACAAAAATAGTTGTTACTGACAATGTTGGGAAAAAAAGAGTCTTGATAATTCTCGGGTGGAAGCTTGGTAACGATAAGCGCAGTAAAAGGTGACCTCTACTAGTAAGAGTCATGTTAAATATAACATGACTCTTACTAGTAGAGGTCACCTTTTATCGATAGATAGATGGATAAAGGTTGGATTTGCGAAGATCTTGCAATGCTGATGGTGATGATCTTATAAGTCGACTCTACGAAAAAGGTCTTGAAGATTTTCGAGTTAGCCCATTAAAGTCCACTGCTGAACATAGGCCTCCCCATAGAATGCCTCATTGGGAGGATATTTGCCATAGTTGCCATTCTTGGCAAGCGGGCTGGCAGCCGCCGCTTTTTATTTTAAAGTTGTTATAAGGGAGACGCTCTTGCCTATCACCTGATATAATTCCCTCTGTGCCATCTTACGACTCCTACGGTTCGATATCGGGTAGTGGATTCTTAAGCCACTACTACATGCTTATTATATTGATGACTAGCGATGCGCCCCGGCTTTGTCTGGGTAGGACGTAATAGGTCGTTACATATGAAATTGACGTTTTGTACGGAAGGAATATAAAGTCAATTATTTTTCGTAAAATATATTTAATTAATCAAAGTATGCACCGTTGTTATCTATGTGCTTTTAAAAAAAAACATGGGGGCAAGAATCAATAAACTCTTTAAAGGCGGTTTGGAATGCCGCATTCAATTCGAATTTTTTTCCTTGTAAGAAGTTGTCCAAATTCCGGAAAAAATGATAATCTATTGAAGCACGGTCCGGGGAATACGGTGGATGTCGCAGACATTCCAATTGTAGCTCATCTAACTTAGTGGTTGTTTGTTGTACAGTGTGTGGTCCTGCGATGTCGTGAAGCAGCAGTGGCCCAGAGCGATTGACCAATCTCGGTTTTTTTGCAGCTAGTTCTACCTTCACGGTTTACAGTTGCTGACAATAGATATCTGCCGTAATTGTTTAGCTAGATTTTAGAAAGCTGTACTGAACGACACTGGTGCTAGTCCACCAAACACTCACAAATAACTTTTTCTGAGTCAATTTTCGTTTAGAGCAGGATTTGGCTGGGTCTCCAGTATTCAACCATTGCAACGAGCACTTCCGATTACCGTACAGTATCCACTTATCATCACAAGTAATTTAGATTTAAAATTCCTTCATTTTTGTGTCGATTGAGCAAAGTAACACAGCAGTCGTCACGTGTTTGCAAGATCAAGTTTTTTACTTTCCTAATGCGCATCAAGTAAATAAGTACAGTTTTATCACTTACCCCGAAGCCTGCAGCTATCTCTGAAGTACTTTGTGATGGATCCGCTTCCACAATAGTCCTTAATTCTTCATTTTCCACTTCGGTCTCCGGCCATCCACTGGGTTGGTTCTGAAGGTCAAAATTTCTAGAACGAAAACGTTGAAACCAAAACGTACCGTGCTTTCTTTTGCGATATCAGCGCCGTACATATCATTAACCCTTCGAGCTGTTTCTGCAGCACTGGTGCCACGGTTGAACTCGTACTCGTAAATATACCGATATTTCATGTTTTCCATTGTGCGGTAACAAGCGACGCCAAAGAAAAAAATAATGAGGAAAAAACAAACGAATGATTGTTTTCAAAACTCAAATGTACCAGCTAAATGAATTTATAAATTTGAATTTACAATTCTTGATCTACGAGGAGATATTTCAGATCAAATTGGTCAGTACGACAAGACGCTAATTTCAAATGTAAGGACCCAATATTATGGCGTTATTTAGATTTAAGGTAATCCTAAAATATCATTTAATTAAAAAGTTTATAAATTTTTAGCTGTTTCAAAAAAAATTAAAGGTTTTTTGGATAAAATAGATCACTCCTCGAATTGCCTATCAACCTGTTCGTGAAGTTTCATTAAATATAACTAAAGTGATTTAGGTCGTGAAGATGTAAAAAAAAGTCACGTCAATCAAACATTAAGTATTCCCAAAGTTATTACTGTACAAAGTTACACTAATTGTTAAACTTCTGACATTTCACAGACTTCGGGTATGATTTCTACTCGTCTGTCGTCCGTAGAAAATATTATTTTCTACGAACAGAAAATAATATATTCGTACGAAATATTATTTTCTACGAAAATATTATTCTCTACGGACGACAAATATCGTAAGGATAATTATTACAAAGTCCTTTAAACTGACCACTAAGCTAGCTTAGTGTTCGTAGTAGTGTGACTGCTGATCATCAGGTCCCGGGTTCGAATCCCGGAAAAATATCAGTTATTGAGTTTTTCCGTTAAGAAATTCCCAGTAGCTGCTCGGAGTCAGAAATTTATGGCTCACCCCCGTGCTTCGGAAAGCACGTAAAGCCGTTGGTCTTGAACCTAATGTCTCTCCGGCTGTGTCAGTTAACCAGCCCATCTAACCATGAGATTAAGGGAATAGACAGTGCATCGTAGCATAGCAGTGTATGTCACGGACTGCCAAAATCTACCCGCTCCAATTGAAAAACCCTTTAAATCACGCGATTTCAAGAATTGTTATGAAAAAGTATTCAATTGAAAAACTGATTTATATAAATAATTTTTAAAGTACAAAGGGAGACAAGGACTGGGCTAGCTTTCTATACTTGGTCTAGTTAAATTAGCTACATCCTAGATCTGATATGTACCTACTCTGATATGGACTATTCCTTTGTGTGTAATTTCATAAAGAAAAGAATGTATGAAGAGCGTTTCTTTATATAGCAATGGTGACAAACAAGCACACATAAGTGGATGGACAAAAAATCAAAATATAGATGCGTTGTTGCTACTTAGTACTACGATATAATGCCTCTATACCAACAAAAAAAGACTTCAGTTCTCTATACTCACTAAAGGAAACAGCAGCCTTAAGCTACCATTATACATAGATATTCTGTAAGAGCTTGACCCTTCCCCAGTCGATTCGAGCTTTTCTTGCTGCAGCCATAATATTGATGCAGGGTGGCTCAAACACGTTTTAATAAGTTGGAAGCTTAGAATTAATGAATGTTAATAGTGAGGCAAAGTCGGCAAAGGAAGCCCTGGACAGAAATTTATCGTTAAAAAAATCACATTTATTTTAGAACCACGATTCTCATGTATGCTTAACCCGGCGGGCATGAGGTTAAAAAAGTTACATCGAGAATGTGGCAGGGTGGGACATACTCATAATTTAAGGTACCATATTTAAGTTCTTATTATTACTATTTTTACTTTGATTGTTTTATTACGTAAAATAATGAATGATTTAATATAATTAAATGAAACAAGTTCTTAATTGTGAAATTATTATTATGTAATCATGTTTTTCACAAACTTTGTAATTATAGAAACAAAAGTTTAAGGACTTACAAAAATTTGTAATTTAACAAAAATATTATTCTTTGGAGTGTAAATCAACTTAAAATTAAAACATAGTAAGAACCTCCTTATAAAAAACTTATTATTAATTTTTTTAATTAAAATTTATGATTAATCATTACTGTCGAGATCAGCACAATTTTCGAAAATAAATTTAGCGTGCCACATACATATGTATGTGGCACGAAAAACTGGACTTTGGCTTGGAAAAACCAAATATTCCTGCAATGCTTGTGCACATATGTGCCATATTTGGTTTTTTTATCCTTCTTGCATGGACAATCCTGACATTTGACATATCGCCCGGGTATGTTCACTAGTCTAGGCGAGGGCTCACTGAACTGTTTTAGGATTCGCTGGCGGATGTAGCTTAGAATATCCTTTTTTAATTTCTTGAATGTAGGTGTTCGTAAATCTTTGATAAGCCCAAATTACGAATGAATTCCGTTCTCCCGATTGTGACGTTTTTGTTTGCTCGATATATCATGCAAGCATTGATAGCTGCCATGTTGAAGACACCAGAGAATAAAGTCGTAGCCGATCGTTTACTATTGCGACTAACATAACACAGTATAAATGAATGAACAACAAATTTATATACTAAAATCATCAAAAAAACTAATAAAACAATCATAATTCATGATCAAATCATTACGTTAAAAAATACGCCAAAAATGAGGCAGGGTATAACATACCCGAGACAGGTTTGCTCACGAATATACCGGCCAGTGTACCACGCCACACGGCGATCACGCCACTAAACCACCCCGCGCCCCCAGCACTCCAGCTACTGAGCGAGTTAGAGTTTTCAGGCGAGGATTTTAGAAAATACACTACCTTGAAATTTTATCAGGGTGTGTCCGCCGGGTTAATATTATTTATTCACAAATTGCCCTCGAGTTCGTCCGCGTGAATTTTACTACGATGAATTTCATGGGTTTTAATTTTTTTCACAAAGCTCTGATTCTTTTTCTAAAATGAAATATACTAATCTATCTCTAATAATAAACCTTAATCACTCCATATAACATTAGCTATCGGCCAGTGAAAGTCCGGTCAAAATCGGTCCAGCCGTTTTGGAGATTACCCGGAACAAACAGACAGACAGACGGGCAAATTTTATAAATTGTTTTTATTGTTATAAGTATCGTATATACTTTAATATGCATTTAGTAAAAAGTTGTTATGTTGATATTACAAACAGACACTTTCATTTTATATATTTGTTTAGAGTGTTTCCTTTTTAACCCTTTATAAGCAATTAATTGACTATCTTCTATCCCATCCTTATAGTAAGAGGATGGAACTGAGGATGGATCGACAACATTGATGTTGAGCCTTCTTGAGGTTGAGGGTGAAATTAAATCAAGTAATTTTAACGAATTTTATGAAAAAATAATTATTTAATTAACTAAACCAAACCTATGATTTTTTCTGTAATAAAAGAAGAGACAAGGGTTTCCTAAACTTCTGTCGTTGTGTCTCCTGTATCTGATTTGTACTGAACTATTCATTTGTGAGTAATTTCTCAAAGAAATGAATGTAAAAGGAATTCATTTACATCTTATTTTACTTTAGACAAATTCAGTATGAAATTTTACAATTATATTTTGTACCGATATAACTATTGCTTGCTACAACTAAAACGAATACGTGCAACCGTAGGAAATAATGTAGTTTCAAATACTTATTTTAAATCGTTGTACAATTTTACGTCAACGAAATAGGATCGATCGTTGGCCAACTTTAATTGAATTACTTGTGATGACGTATATTATGGCACAGGTCTCCCATTATAACTTAAAAGGTGCACTATATTTAAGGCAAATTGAGTTATGTTTTTAGAGAAGACCCTACACTATTATATATTTAAAAAAAAATTGTGGCAAGAAAGTCTTCGGGTTTGCAAGATAGTACGACCCGTATATTAAGATAGGAAGGTTTTGGTGACCTTTTGTAGAGTAAGCGTGAAACGAGTACACACCACTTGATGGTAAGTGGGTACTGTAGCCCATCTAAACAAAAATCAAAAAGTGGACGCGTTGTTGCTACTTAGTACTAAGATGGGAGGGATTTCGGTTCTCTACACTCACTGTAGGAAACACAACAGCCCTAAACATTAATTTTACGTTGTTATTCTGTAATGCCCTTCCCCGTTTCGTTCTGCCACCATAATATTGTAGTAGCACTACCAGCAGAATTATGATCGCTCAAGGTAGGGCCGTGTAGTGGGGGTGTAAAATATCTACTACCCCATATTATCGTCTTGTGGGTGTCGTAAGAGCCTACTGATGGCAGCAGCGTCTTACTGATAACAACTCAGAATTCAAAAAAAAACTGCGGCTGCTAACTTGCTCGCCAATCGTGGCAACTATGGCAAAATCCCCCTATAAGGCTATCTATAGAGTAGGCCTATATTGGTAGCACCGTTCACTAACGAAAAGATAAGTCGCATTGCCTTGCTGTGAAAAAAATGTTCTCCCATACAGCTTCCAAGCGTTCTACATCATGGTTGGTTCTCCAACTGCAAATATGAGTTTGTATTGCTTTATATATTTTTTCTATCTGCAAATTATTGATTTTCGGATTTTTTCCTATACTTGTCAAATGAGACATTGCTTCTTGCCAAGGTTTATTATATTTTAGATAAACGGGAAGTACCCCAAAGGTTTTGATGAGTGAATTTGCGTGACATAACACGTTGACTTAGACGCTTTATTATTTACACATTTAAGGAACCATAGACCTTAGTACTTGATACCTTTACCAGTTCCTAATTAAAAGGACCTTGACAGACTGATATGGGTGGACTGATGGACAACGAAGCTATAATGGTTCCGTTTTTTCCTTTGCGATACGGAATGGTGTAATTTAATGCTGGTAATCTTTGCTGACTTATTCGTGCTGTAATCGTATTATTAGTTCATCAAATTGTAGCTCACAATGCATTAGGTAAGGTACCCACCTGGTGAGCCATTTTCCAAAATAAGATATAGGAGTGGTTTACATAGCGAGAGTAGAGTTTATTTGTTTGTCACCCATACCATAGAATACTTTATACATACATAATTTTTTTATAAAACACGAACGAGCATGCGGCTTTCTTGATGGTGCCGACCGAAGTGTCAAAGTGTCGACCACTGCCCATGAACAACTGCAATGCTAGAGGACAACCGGACGATCACAAAAGGATACATACATACATGCATAAACTTTCACGTTTGTTACTCAAAGGGGTAGACAGAGACTGTGGACTTACCTTTTGACGCTACTAACATACTTCTGTCGCTTTTACAACACTTAATCATCTTCACATTCATACTTGTCGCTTAAGTGTACTCTTAATTTGGTCCCTATTCAATATATCGCCAGTTCGCCCTATAAATTTCTGCCTTGAGCTTCCCTTGGCGACTTTGCCTCACTTTTACTATTCATTAATTCTAAGTTT
This sequence comes from Parnassius smintheus behrii, assembly GCA_036936625.1. NCBI lineage: Eukaryota > Metazoa > Arthropoda > Insecta > Lepidoptera > Papilionidae > Parnassius > Parnassius smintheus. Next base: position 13,939,476 of record JAUPFT010000030.1, on the reverse strand, counting down.
CCAAAGTTTTTAAAACGCGTTAGAGCCAACCTGCTGCAATATTATAGTTGCAGCAAGAAATAGTCGGATCGACTGGGGAAGGGCTGAGCTCTTACAGAATAACAGCGTTAAATAATTTTTTTTATAGGAATAGGGTGACAAACGAGCACACAGTCCACGTGATAGTAATTGTATCCTGTGGCCCATAGAAATCTACAAGTAAACTCGATTAAGTATCAAAATGCAGATATTTTTTCACTCCTGAGGAGTCAGATGGAATGTCTCAATTCCAGTAAAATGGGTCTCCGGTTCTCTACACTCACCATACGAAACACAGCAGCATCAAGCTGCTATTTTAGGCTGGTCCTTACCCGGTTTCGTGCTACAATCGTGATATAGGTGCAGCGTGGCTCTACCACGTATAAAAAAATTAAGGCTGTTGCGTCCTTTGGTGAATGTAGAGAAACGAAATCCCTTTTTATTGTTATCGAGATATTTTATCGTAGTACTAAGTAGCAACAACGCATCTACTTTTTGATTTTTAATTGAACATAAATGAGCATCCACTTACTATAAGGTGGACTTTGTGCTCGTTTGACGCTAATTCTATAAAACGACACCAAAACATACCTTTCTTAATATACGGGTCGCACTATCTTACGAACCTGAATATTCTCTTGCCGCAAAGTTTTAAATATAGCGTAAGATCTTGTCCAAAAATAGCTCAATTTGCTTTGAATACAGTACACATTTTAAGTTATAATCGGAGACCTGTGCCATGATATACGTCATCACAAGTACATAATTCAATTAAAGTAGGCCAACGATCGATCCTGTTTCATTGACGTAAAATTGCACAACGATTTAAAATATTTGAAACTACTATATTTCCTATGGTTACACGAATTCGTTTTAGTTGTAGCCACCAATAGTTTTATCGGTACAAAACATAATTGTAAAATTTCTTACCGATTTAATCTAAAGTAACATATGATGTAAATAAATTCCTCTGTAATTTATTTCCTTGAGAAATAAATGAGAAAGGAATAGTTCAGTATAAATCAGATACAGGAGACACAACGGCAGAAGTTTAGGAACTCATTGTCTCTTCTTTTATTATAAAAGGGAATCATAGATTTTATAATATGTAATTAAATTATTATTTTTCATAATAATTCTTTAAAATTACTTGATTTAATTTCACCCTCAACCTCAACCGGGCTCAACATCAATGTTGTCGACATAGAGCCAAGGAGTGAAATAATTTGCCTTCTTCCATCTTCAGTTCCATCCTCTTACTATAAGGATGGGATAGAAGACAGTCAATTAATGGCTTATAAAAGGTAAAAAAGAAAACAATCTATACAATTAAATAAAATTGAAGTGCCTGCTTGTAATGTCAAAATAACCGCTATTACTTAATGCATATAAAAGTATATATGATAGGTACTTATAACCAAAAAACAATTTTTAAAAATGTTGTCCTTCCGTCTGTATGTGTGTCTGTCTGTCTGTTCCGGCTAATTTCCAAAATGGCTGGACCGATTTCGACGGGACTTTCACTGGCAGATAGCTGATGTTATAAGGAGTAATATAGGCTACTTTTATTTGAGAAAAGGCAAAAAATTAAATCTCATGAAATCCATCGTGATTAAAAAATACTAATGCGTAAGTGAGTACCTTGTTTCTAAAATAAGTGCGAACATTTTTTTAAATGATAAATTTCTGTCTAGGGCTTCCTTTGTCGGCTTTACCTCACTGTTATCATTTTTTTTAATTCTAAGCTTCTAAACTGTTTTAAATGTTTTTGAGCCACCCTGCTCAATATTACGGTTGCAGCATGAAAAGGTCGATTCGACTGGGGAAGGGCCGAGCTCTTACAGAATATCGGTGTAAAATGGTAGCTTAAGGCTGCTGTGTTTCCTTTGGTGACTGAAGTCCTTTTTTATTGGTATCGAGGCATTCCATCGTAGTACGAAGTAGCAACAACGCATCTATATTTTTATTTTTAATCTTTTTTTTTATAGAATAGGGTGACAAACGGCACACAGTTCACCTGATGGTAAGTGGTTGCTGCGGCCCATAGACATCTACATCTATCTTCCATTGCAAATCAAAATGCAGATGCGTTGTCACCCATGAGGACTGAGATGGAATGCCTCATTTCCAGTAAAAAGGGTCTCCGGTTCTTTACACTCACCATACGAAATACAGTAGCATTAAGCTACTATTTCTCGCTGGTATTCTGTGAGAGCGTGGTCCTTCCCCGGTCGAGCCGACCCATTCGTGCTACAACTATACTACTAATTGAAGATAGATGAGTTACATCATCCACTTATGTGTTTTTGTTAGGCACTCTTATTCTATATAAAAAACGTTCTTCTTACATTATTTTCTTTGCGAAACTATACACAAAGGAATAGTCCATATTAGAGTACATAGCAGATCTAGGACGTAGCTTGTTTAAATAGACCAAGTATAGAAGGCTAGCCCAATCCTAGTCTCCCTTGTACTTTAAAAATATTTTATATACATCAGTTTTTTAATTATTTACTTTTTCATAAAAATTCTTGAAATTGCCTGATTTAAAAGAGTTTTTCAATTGGTGCGGGTAGATTTTGGCGGTCCGTGGCGGCCATTTTGTTTTGGTAACATCTATCAAATCTGTTGTTTATCATTCAGTTATATAAAATCGCCATGGCAAGAACACGATTAAAGAGCACATTCAAATGATTAAACTTTATTATCAGAATGAGTGTTCGTTAGTGCAAACGATGCGCGCATTACGCCCATTTTACGGTATACGTGGTGGCCCTTCACTGTAAACTCTTCAACGTTTGGTGGCCAAATTTCACACGACCGGTTTGGCCGCAGGATCGGCTGAGAACATCGTCGAGGTGCGTGTTCTGTTGTACACTATAACAGAACCCGAGGCAGTCGATTCCTCATCGTGCACAAGAACATGGCCTTTCGCAGACTTTTACTTGGTGAATTTTGCGTCGGGACTTAGGCCCGCAGCCATACAAGATCCATCTGACCCCGGAGCTCAAAGTTCATGACTATAGACAACGCCGTTTGTTTGCAGACTGCGCTTCGAATCGTTTTTTTTAATAAGGTAAGGTGACAAACGAGCACACAGTCCACCTGATGGTAAGTGAATACTGCGGCCCATAGACGTCTACGTCTATCCTCGATTACGAATCAACATGCAGATGCCTTGTCACCCATGAGGACTAAGATGGAATGCCTCGTTTCCAGTAAAGAGAGTCTCCGGTTCTCTACACTCACCATACAAAACACAGCATCATTAAGCTACTATTTCACGCTGGTATTCTGTGAGAGCGTGGTCCTTCCCCCGTTGAGCCAACCCATTCGTGCCACAACAATACTACTAATATAATTGCAGCGTAGCTCTACCACGTACAAATCATTTGGGAGAGAATAATCATCTTTAGCGATGAGCCTGCCATTTTTGGATGAATGGCTGTGTTAACGAGCAGAATTACCGTGTATGGGATGACACCAACTCATACGAGGTTGACCAGGTGATAATGCATCTTCAAAAATTTACCGTTTGGATTTTGGACCGGTGGCGTCATTGGTACGTACTTTTTCGACAACTACGCTGGTTAAACAGTCACCGTCAACGGAGGGCACTACAAAACGATGATTACTAATTTCTTATGGCCCAAATTGAAGTATATGGACCTAAATTACATGTGTTTCTGGCAGGACAGCGCTACGTGCCACACATCGGAGGCCACGATTGATATTCTTCATGAGAGTTTTGAGGGAAAGCTTATCACTCACAGGGGGGATGTGGATTGGCCACGAAGGATATGCGATTTGATCACGCTAGACATTTTCTTGTAGGGTTTCTTGAAGTCGCAAGTCTAGTAAACGAACGATAGTTGACCGATGCCCTAAAGGTGAACATAAAACAGGCCATAGCTCAAATTCAGCCAGATCTGTGCAGAAGTCATTGAGAATTTGACCACTCGGATCTTTGCTACTGTAAGAAGCAAAGGCGGGCATTTGAACGATATCATATTCCGCACTTAAAGGCACTTTTTTTTCAAGTAAAAAAAGTGTTTTGTTGAAACCTCACACACACACAGCTTTGTTTTAAAACATATTTATTGAAAAACGTTTTAGTTCCATCCTATCCCTTGCACCATCAGATGACTTGACACTATGTGGGATTCAATCTGATTGTTGTCGATATACAGCCAAGGAGTGAAATAATTTGCTTTCTTTAACCTTCAGTTCCATCCTCTTATTATAGGATGGGATAGAAGATAGTCAAACAATGGATTATAAAAGGTAAAAAAAGAGTGATTAAATAATATTAAGTATTCGTGAGGGACTTCGTTTTAAAATAAATGTGAATATATTTTCTTAAATGATACAATCAAAGATAAAATAAGATATACGATCCTCTATGTACCTATATGTAAGTACATAGAAGATATATTTAGGCTTGCCGAAATCACTGACGAATTGGCCATCTGTGTCGAATAGAATGTAATTTTTTAATCATGATTAATATTTTAACTATAGCCTTAATTTAAAGAAATAAAATTAAGTTACAATGTTTGATTGAAATGAAAATCATTATTAAAACTTTTTGTCAGTCCCACTAATCCAATGCTGGGGAACAGAGAAGCAACCATTTTGAAAAATCCATTATTACGATGTATTATAGTAGACGTTTTTTGACGATGCAGTTAGTGGCGTGTTCAATGAATTAATAAGAACTTTTTTGGTGAGCCGTCATTGCGTCACAAATGGAAATAACAGCGAGCTCCGCCTCCAGCGGTGGCGACGGATCGATTCCACGCCTGCGCAGACCAAGCCGAAGTATTGAATGGACCCATTCATGGCACCTTCAGAATGAAGCATACACATATATTATGATATACATAGCTTTACGCAACGTTATAGTCTACTCCGTTCCGTAGATGCCCACTACAGATTTGAAGCTGGCTTTACTGATGAATCGACATCGTGATTCCGGTACTACAATAGTTAGATATTACGACGTTATTGGATTCTCGATAATACATTTCTTTGCTATTAAAATTTCTTACCATTTTTTTTACAAAATTGCGTAGATGAATAAATTATGTTATAATAAATGATAAAATTTCCATTTTATGAGTTTGAATTGAATAATGCACGCTTTATATTCTGCGATTTCAAAGGAGTGGTAATTTTTGAAATTGACACAGGAAGAGTCTTATTAAATATTTCATATAACTTAATAAAATCGGTTTTTGCCTAAATAACCTTGGTTTTAATATTTTTACTGCGTGGATGCGTCTCCTATTTCATTGAAATTACGTCGATATCTGCAAATAAATTTTCTTAGTTATTAAGAGTATTGCAGTATTATATATTCATCGTGAAATATGAGTAAATTAAAGGCTCATAACTCTGCTTTTGGTCCTATATCACATGGGTCCTATATCACATGAGAAAACCAATGGAAGTATGAAAAATAGGTTAACTACCACTGTGCTATAATTCACCTCATAATATCAATCACAGAAGGCTGTCACCAACTAAATGTAATGAGGATCTATTAATGTAGAATATTACCAGTTAAAAAAACTTAAACAAACCAAATATTCAATTTTGATTTTATTTAAGTATTCAATTTAGTTTGCCCAATTTTTATTTGTCTGTAAGTATTAAAATAAAAAAAGAAAAGTGAAAAATGTTTTTTGAACACCTATAATTCATTAAAGAGTCCGATATCTTTACGTTGTTGAGCCACGATGCAATTATATTATGTTTGTAGCATGAATAAGTTGGCTCGACTAAGGAAGGATCACGCTCTTACAGAATACCAGCGTATAATAGCAGCTTAATATGATGTGTTTCGTATGGTGAATGTAGAGAACCGGAGACCCGTTTTACTGGAATTGATGTATTACATCTTAGTCCTAAGAGGTGACAACGCATCTGGATTTTGATTCTTAATCGAGGTTAAATGTAGACGTCTATGTGCCACAGCATCCACTTACCATCAGGTGGATTGTATTCTTGTTTGTCATCCCTATTTTATAAAAGAATGCTACACGTAGAGTATTCATTAATGTATAAAACTACTTTCTAAGTATCATAGGATTTTGAAATTTATGTAGTAACACCACAACTAAAATACATAACTTATCTCGTATATACAATGTAGTACTACCTAGTTAGAGCTATGAGTGCTACGGTAGTAACGTAGTACTCGTAGCACTAACTAGGTTGCTTCTGCCTGGGAGTGCGTCTTATAGCATAGTATAGCAGTGCTTGTACGTCTATGTCCCGTTTTTAAGAGTGTAGTGATCGTGTTAGTCCTCAGAAGTTAGAACGCACCTAAACCTTTATTTGTTTGAAGTTGTAGGTGTCCATGGCAGTAGGTGTTTAGGAATTGGACTCTGAGTTCGCTTGAGACTTCAGTTTAAAAAAAAAACTAAACAGTCGAATAATATCCTCCTTTTTGTAATCCCTTTAAATTTTTCACCTTTAAATTCTGTTACAATTTTGGTGTTACGGGGCGAAAGTGATTGATTACCTATATCCTCAAAGATACCGAAACAAATTTGCACCGTCCTATTTTTGTCCCTGATCGAGTTTAATCGATCACAACATCGTCGCTTATTTGAATAAAAGGACGTTTCGATAACCAGGTTATATCAGAAAAGAGATGTAAGTATCCTAAGGGAATAATTATGTAATACAAGTGATACTTTTTTCTTAGCGCTGTATTGTATCTACATTACCACATAACATCAACATATTTTTCAAGACCAATACCAATACTGCCTGTTATTTTCGCGGAATGTACAAACTGGCATCATTTCTAATAGATTTTTTCCACACTCCAAGAGGGCAGCACTCATACTGTTGCATTGGCATTTCGAGTAGGGTAGGTTTTTTTTAATTTCGTCTTCTGTAGTACTACGTCGTTTGCGACTAAGAACAAGTTAATTTTAATTGAAGTTTTGGTTTTAAATTTTAGATAAACTTTTAATTTAAACTTCAAATTGGCAACAATTAACAAAAATCAATAAAATAACGCTCGTTGAGATACAGGGTCACCAACAGTTAAGTTTATTTTTCTCAACATTGATGAATATGCGTGGTTTGCTTTTCATTTGCTACAATTATATTGAAACGTTAACGAGACACTGAATTAATATCTATGTTATATTTGCAAATACAAAATAGTTTTGGAATTGCAATTAATATTTGTTTGAAGTCATAAATTATTTATATTTTATTTATAAACAGCTCTTTGTTTGAATATACATATTCTTTAATTTTTAACATTTTAAGAATAAAATAATATGTATATCTATTTTAACATTTTATATTTGTTAACATTTATTTAAACCATATAATACTGCACTACACATAGTATTCTATGGTTTAAACATCATATTGTATACGTGATCTCATAAATAGAGTTTGTTCATTTTCTTTTATATTAAATTAAAATAAATGTATTTTTTTTGCGCTCGAAGCAATTAAAGGGCTACCCTATACGTAGGGAGGCGGAAAATGCATTACGCATACCACGATAGCCGGTCTATCGTGGTTATGAGGTACTCATATCCTACCGGGGAACCTAAGTGATACTCTCTAAAAACCGCCTTTGGGGACAGGCAACCGGCTGATTAAGCTTTATTGTGCCTTATCGTGAGCGACCCTCTCTTTTGGGAAAAGAGGGCGCAGGCGGCTACGAGCCGCTGAGGGAGTGCCTACGAAGGCAAATTAATTATGAGTAAATAATTCAATTTGATTAGAGTTGGCCTGAGTCGCCAGGAGGCAGTTCAGGTCGTTTGTTAGTTTATTAGGCAGGCCCGAAAGAGAGTTTCTTGGCCTGCGGACTCGATAGCAAGAGGGGGGTGGGGCTGCATAAGTAGCTGCCTCACGAATTAAATGGTTTGAGTGCGACTCTGAGGCTTTGAAGAAGTTCTCAGAGAGTTTTTTGAGAAATTGTTGAATTGTGGGGAGCTCTAGGTCCCGATGAAGGTACCAAGGTGCGTTCGCAGCTCGACGACAGAAAAGGTTTTGAACTATTTGGAGTTCATTAATAATTTTAGGGTCGACGTGGGCAAAAACGGGGCCCGCGTAGGACATGACTGGTCGTATACAGACCTTATAAAGGGTACGCTTGTTTCTAAGGGACATTTTACTGTGTCGGCCTAACATACTGTTGAGCCTACTCAGTTAAAAACGTGCGTGACGGGTTACTCTTTTGACGTGGGGCCTGAAAGTGAGTCCTGTGTCTAGAGTGACACCTAAATATTTGGCAGTCGTATGCCAGGGGACAGGGGTCCCTAGCATACGTATTGGTGGAGTGTTTTTGAGACGGCGTCGTTTATAATCGAAGTGAACGGCGGAGCTCTTCTCCGAGTTCACATCAATGCGCCATTTTTTGAACCAAGCTCCTAGGTCGTCAACTGACTTTTGAATCTTGTTCCGTATGAAAGGTAGTGAGATACCTTTGCAGTAGATAGCAGTGTCGTCTGCGAAGAGGGAGAGCTGAACACCTTTCGACGGGATGGGAATGTCGTTGGTGAACAGGATGTACAGCAGAGGAGCACGTACTGAGCCCTGAGGGACACCAGCTTTGATAGTGCGCTGTGAAGATAGCGTGCCTTCTTATCTAAAACGAAAGGTACGATGCTTTAAGTAAGAGGCCACGAGACGTACTAGACGATCGGGGGGACCTATTTTGTACAGTTTGTAGATAAGGCCTGTATGCCAGACTCTATCAAAGGCTTTAGCTATGTCGAAAAAGACCGCGATGGTCTTATGACGACGAGGATAAAAACCACTGAGGATATATTCCACAATACGGTGAACTTGTTGGGGACATGAGTGTTGCGCTCGGAAACCGAATTGATGGGGAATGATAAGAGGGTCACCGTCTGTGGGAAACAAATAGCGTCTCATAAGAGTTTGGATGACTCTTTCGAAGAGCTTGCCCATTGCCTTGAGGAGGCTAATGGGGCGATGACTGGAGGGGAGGTTGAGAGGCTTGCCTGGCTTGGGAATACCAATCACAGTTGCCTCTTTCCACGTAGTGGGAAAGTAACTAAGGTTGAAGCAGGCGTTGAAGATAATAGATAAAAAGGTGCCATCCGCGCCCGGAGCCTTTTTAGGCTTAAGTCCTTTGATGAGGGATGAAATCTCATCATTGGACACAGAGATAGGTTCGGAGGCTGTAGGGGGTGAGTTCTGGCAGCGGACCTCATCCTCCACTGCCTGGGCGTGTGAGGGGTCGACGGGTTGAAAGCTAGGAGAACATTGTGCAGCAATGCTATCTGCAAAGCACTCAGCCTTTTCCTCGTCCTCGAAGGCAACCGTGCCGTCGGGACGGGAGAGAGGGGGAGTGTGGGTGATAGCGTCTATGCGGAGGGCTCTAGCCATCTGATAGTACGCTGTATGAGATGGAGAGATATTCTCCATGAGTTTACTCTTTTCGAGGTCTCGAAATTTAGAGAGGCGGAAACGGAGTTCTCGTTGAAGACGATTGGCCGCGCGCCTATATTCGGGGGTGGGATATTTTGCTGCTCTCCGGAAAGCAGCTTTTTTGGCTTTTAATAGGTTGCTAATATGTAGGGGAAGCCCACTATTGTTAGCAACCGGGACGACCCTTTCGTTCTCCTTAAGGGAGGATTTAATAAGGGTGGAGAGTGAATCGACCGCGGTGTCGATTTTTTCGAGACTGTCTAAGTCCGACGGTAGGGAGATGGTAGAGTCCTGTGAGTCCAGAGTTTTAGCTAGGGACTCCTTGAATCCCTTCTAATTAGTGAAGGTTTTCGTGTGTGTTGGGGGAGGTGGCTGATGGCCAAGAATGAGGGAGACCGGTCGGTGATCGGATCCAAGATCGTCTAGTGTCTCGATTGCTCTGAGGTTGAGAGAAACTCCTTGGAGTAACGCAAAATCTAGTACATCGGGGGCGTGATCGGTGTTATCGGGAAAGTGAGTAACACCGAGGGGACTATGGATGGTAATATCAAGAGACTGCGTGATATCGAGCAGTATCTTGCCACTAGGGGACGTAGTACGGCATGTCCATTCAGTATACTTGGAGTTAAAATCACCAAACATAATGACTGAATTGCATAAAGATAAAATGGCCTCAAAATCTTTTTTGAGGGGATGGGTTCCTGAAGGGATGTGACAGGAGGCTATGAGGATGGACGGATGTCCAGTCATAGCTAGCCTGCATACTGTGGCTACCATGTTAGTAAGCTGCGGAGTAGAAATGGGCGAGCAGTGAAGTGTCTTCTTGTAATAGATGGCCGTTCCGCCGCCTCGGCGGTCGGGTCTGTCGTTACGAAGAAGAGAGAAGTTTTTTATAGAAAGGCCTTTAGTGTCCTTAGTTTTGAGATTAGTTTCCTGTAGGAGGAGGAAATCGGCTTCACGATTCCGAAGAGCTTAAGCTCTGGGAGGTTATTTCGCAAACCGCGAATATTAAAGGATACAAGCGATAAACCCTTAGGTTTGATACGACCGTGAGATTTTGGTAGAGTAAACAGCTCTGTCATTGAAGTTAAGTTAATTAAGTTAACTTAACTTACAACGCTAACAGAAGATTTAGATGCTCTGAAAGAGCGAGGAGACGTTCTTGAGGGGACTTCGCATCGCACAGTTTGCGTGCTACTGCAGTGATTTCCCTAATGTCAATATTCCTAATAGCGGAATACAGTGTTTTATAGTCATCAGCTGTGGGCTCTGATTCTTGGGGGTAGGAGGTTGTCCGCGGTGGGTTTGCCTTTTTGGGCCCCAGGGAAAGACTGGAGGCTGCATAGGCTTGGAGAAGCCCGAATCATGCCCTGAGGGGGCCTAGGGGGCCCTGAGAGGGCCGAGAGAAGCCCTGGATGGGCTGAGAAAGGCCCTGACGGGGCCGTTGGTGGAGGGCCGGGAATGAGCGGTCATTGACCAGCGATGGAGCTTGCCTACTGGGGCGAGGTTGAGGTGCGCAGGGGTAGCCCCTGTAGTTAGCCGGGTGGCCTGTCTGTTTGCACAGGACACATGCGGGCGGGGATTCGGCGTCTTTGGGCCGGGGGCACTCTTTGGTGTTGTGGGGTTCGAGGCACTTAACGCACCTGGGTGGGGCGGAGCAGTTGGCCGCCGCATGACCATATAGTTGGCAGCGGTGGCACTGCGCCGGGAATCCGCGCCTATGTGGGGGCTCAACCTTCACTCTCGACAGGCCACACACTGTGCGTACCTGCCGGAAGATGGCTTTTGCCTCCGGCACGTTGGTTAGGATGACAAGGGCTAGGTTGAACCTCTTGCCCATTCTACTGTGCATTTTGTGCACGGCTTCTATGGGGAAACCTTGGGACTTAAGGTCCTCAAGGATTTCCTCGTTGGTGAATTCAAAGGGGACGCCTCGGATGACGGCCCTAACTTTTCGCTATTCCGGAAGAGCGTAGGTGTGGTAAGATACTCGTTCGGCTGTGAATAGCCTGGTGAGTTGTCGGAAGTCCTCAATTGAGTTAGGGACGATTTTGATAGATTCCCCGAGGTTGATGGCATGGACATATTTGATTCCTGCGTCGTAGCAGGTTTTCGAGAGTTGGGTAAATTTTGCCTTGTCTCTTAGGAAGACAGGGGGTGGGACTTGCTTCTTGGCAAGGACTGGAGCACGACGAGAGGTTGGTTTGGACGGTGTGGGGATGTCTAGTGACATAAGCGAGACGGCGGCAGCGGCGGGGGCTGCGGGGGCAGAGGTGGCAGCGGGGGCTGCGAAGGTTGTAGGAGCGGCAGGGGCCGCTGAGATAAGGGGGTTGCGTTTTAACGCGGCGCGCTTACCATTGCGCTTGGAATTCACCGTGGTGAATGTAGACTCCCCAGTTCCATCGGAGTCACAGGACTCCGATGAGCCGGTGCCTGAAGTGGTGGCGGGCCTCTTCCGGGAGGCCGGCGCAGATGATTCGAAGCATGCGTACTCCATCTCTAGTGGGGCAAAAGACTCTAGGGGGGCAAAAGTGTTCCTCGTTTCGAGGTATGTCGCGATTACGGGCGGCGGATGATGTGCCTGAGGGGCAGGGGGGGGGGGGAGCCCGGGCGGCGATGGTGGCGATGGCGGCCGTCCGTCCGTCTCATTGTTGTTTAAACCATATTGGTTTATGAGGGCGGCGAGGGACTCAGATAGGCTATATGTGGCCATTTTGGGGCAGTAGAGCTAAGCTCGGTAACGATTGGGACGGGTCCCTGTTCTCGGTAGAACAGGGACTTGAACGCGAGACGTGCTAGCAGAAAATATACGTATAACAATATTAACAAAAAAAAAATTGAAAAAGCGGAGGTCAGTCAAAGCCCGAAGACAGGGGGCAAGAACTGTTAGCGTGAAAGTGACTCACCAACCTCGACGCTGTTCAGCGTGAGCAAGACAGCGGAGGCGCGAGAGCGAGATAGCACTACCGTACAGGTACGAGAGCGCGGACCGCCTGAAGGCGACCGTTCGAGAACGATGCCACCGGCGGAGTGAGCAATGCGTCGATGCTGTACAGCGCGAGCAGGACAGCGGAGGCGCGAGAGCGAGAGAGCACTACCGTACAGGAACTTGCACGGCGGTGAAGGAAAACACCGTGAGGAAACTTGCATGTCAGAGACATAAGAAAAAAAATATTTTGAAGACATGTGAAGTTTGCCAACATATATTGGAGCAGCGCGGCGGACACTTACTTGCCCTAAAACACTCTCAGAAATGAGAAGAGGCCTGTGCCCAGCTGTGGAACGTACATAGGCTGTAACTTTAACATACGTTTTAAGAATAAATGAGGTCATTAAGGAGTATCTTAGGGCTGAATGTATAAGTTTGATGAGTTCAGAAATTGTGTAATAAGATAAAAGTGCGGTTTGCAAGATGATGCTGTGACTAGGATTAAGAAAGGAATGCCTCGGTGGTGCGGACATTAAAAATAAACATAAGTTTCCATAAAAATGTTTATTGCAGCGCCCCCTAGCAAGTTAACATAATAACACCTAGCTAAGAACCATAGTCGATGAGTCACAAACACTTTACAGAGAACCGTATCTAAATTCATTATTAGTATAATTAGAAGTATTATTTTATGTATCTATATAAATATATCATTATATAATGTATGTAATTGATTATTTTATGTACATAATTTATATATAATAATAGGTCCTTACATATGAAATTGAGGTCAAATATGACGCTCAAGGTCGCTCAGCGAGCTATGGAGAGGGCTATGCTCGGAGTTTCTCTGCGTGATAGACTCAGAAATGAGGATATCCGCAGTAAAACCAGAGTGATCGAAATAGCCCAACGGATTAGTAAGCTGAAGTGGCAATGGGCCGGCCATATAGCTCGAAGAACCGATAACCGATGGGGAAGAAAGGTTCTTGAGTGGCAGCCTCGTACCGGTAGGCGTAGTGTAGGGCGACCCCCCACTAGATGGAGTGACGACCTGGTAAGATATGCAGGAAGTCGTTGGATGCAGGTGGCTCAGGACCTTGCTTTGTGGCATTACTTGGGGGAGGCCTATGTTCAGCAGTGGACTTGTGAAGGGCTGTAATGATGATGAATGATGACATATGAAATTGGCGTTTTGTACGGGAGGAATATAAAGTAATTTTTTTTTTGTAAAATATCTTTAATTAATCAAAGTATGCACCGTTGTTATCTATGCATTTTTGCCATCTCATAGGTAGTTCATTGATCCCTTTACTAAAAAAACCATGGGGGCGAGAATCAATAAACTCTTTGGAGGCTGTTTGGACTGCCGCATCGGAGTTTAACAAAAGTTTTTTAAGTTAAGTTTAAGTTTAATAAAAGTTTTTTAAGTTTCCTTGTAAGAAGTTGTCCAAATTCCGGGAAAAAATGGTAATTAATCTGTTGGAGCAAGGTGCGGGGAGTACGGTAGATGTCGCAGACATTCCAATCTAACTTGGTGGTTGTTTGTTGCGCAGTGTGTGGTTTTGCATTGTCGTGAAGCAGCAGTGGCCTAGAGCGATTGACCAATCTCGAATGTTTATCAGCTAGTTCTTCCTTCATGGTTTACAGCTGCTGACAATAGATATCTGCCGTAATCGTTTGGCCAGATTTGAAAAAGCTGTAGTGAACGACACTGGCGCTAGTCCACCTAACACTCACAAGTAACTTTTTCTGAGTCGATTTTCGTTTAGGGCAGTATTTGGCTGGGTCTCCAGGGTTCAGCCATGGCGACGAGTACTTCCGATTATAGTACAGTGTTTACTTTTCATCACAAGTAATGATTCGATTTAAAGTCCTTTCATTTTTTTGTTGGTTGAGCAAAGTAACACAGCAGTCGACACGTGTTTGCAAGTTCGATTCACTCAATTCATGAGGCAGCTATCTCTGAAGTGCTTTGTGATGGATCCGATTCCACAATAGCCTTTAATTCTTCATTTTCCACTTTGGTCTCCGGCCGTTCACGGGGTTGGTTTTGAAGGTCGAAATTTACGGAACGAAAACTTGGAAACCAAAAAGTACCGTGCTTTATTTTGCGACACCAGTGCCGTACACATCATTAATCCTTTGAGCTGTTTCTGCAGCACTGGTACCACGGTAGAACTCGTGCCCGTAAATATATCGATATTTCATGTTTCCATTGTGCAGTAATAAGCAACGCCAAAGTAAAAAAATAATGAGTAAAAACAAATGAATGACTGTTTTCAAAACTCAAATGTACCAGATTACAGGAATTTAAAAATTTCAATTTGGAATTCTTAACCAAAGAGGAGATATTTTACATCAACGTGGTCAGTACGACAAAACGCTAATTTCATATGTAAGGACCAATAATATGCATGTAATAAATAATTTTTGTGATGTAGGTTTATGTATGGGTTTATGTATTATTTTGTTATATATATATATATATATATATATATATATATATATATATATATATATATATATATATATATATATATATATATATATATATATACAATGTGTCCGATTTTCGATGTCCGATACTTTAAGGGGTTAAAATACAATTAATTTTATCGACAAATCAGGGATCTATGATTTTTTTTCGCCATTAATAAAAAAATGGCAGCACTTAAAAAAAATTGTTGGCGAAGCATAGATCCTTGTATTAATTTAACAATATCTACCCAAGTAGAAGACTTTCAAAAACAAAATTGGTCTCAAATGTTAGTTAATAGTGTAGACAATAAATCTAGATTCAAAATATTATTTTTTAATTTTTCAGTATTAGTAAAAAACATTTTTGATAAAATAAATTAGACAACAAATTGATGTTGTTTTTCAGATTCTTAGCTTTAAAAAAAACCATCGTGTTAACCAATTTTTTTACTTGTTTTTATTATAATACAGGATATTTGCTATAAATGCACATTTAAATCTTAACTCTGAGTTAGATAGTTTAGGAGCTATGACAGAGTAAACATACTTACTTGAAAAGCGCGGATACACTAGCAAATGAAATAAAACAAAATAATTTATATCAATTGCATTTAATTTGGCAAAATAATTACAATAGAATAAAGTGGATTGGAATGTTTTTAGGCTCTTTAAGCTTTGTGGAAATGGCAATACATTATTCTTTTACCTTTTCACTCGTTGTAAATACCACTTGATAATTCCTTTCTCTTTATTTTTATAAGTCTATAATATAAAGTAAAAGCAAAGTTACAGCCCATATACGTCCCACTGCTGGGCACAGGCCTCCTCTCATTTCTGAGAGGGTTTAAGGCAAGGAATAGTCCGCCGCGCTGCCCCAATGCGTGTTGGCGAACTTCACTTGTCTTCGAAATATATATTTGTTCGTATTTCTCAGACATGCAGGTTTCCTCATGATGTTTCTCTATAATATGTTATACTGTTATTATCGTGTAGTGGCGGTATAAGAATATATATATATATATATATATATATATATATATATATATATATATATATATATATATATATATATATTTATATAAGAATATAAGATATATATATATATATATATATATATATATATCTATCCCGGGGAAGGACCACGCTCTCACAGAATACCAGCGTAAAATAGCAGCTTAATGCAGCTGTGTTTCGTATGGTGAGTTTTTTTCTTTTTTTTTTTAACACCGGTCAAAGTCAAATTTTAGTTATCTTTTCTTCCCTACACTTGGCCAAGAGAATCATGTCCCCAATGCTTAGTATATCCGCATATTTTTTTTAAATCTTAGAGTGGCTAATGAGCACACAGTCACACCTGATAGTATAGGGGTGCTGTGGCCAATAAACATTCCTGCAACAAGGGTTTCAAGTTCTTACACTAAACAATGCTTTTTTACACCGATGTTCTGTGTCCCAACGCATTCTGGAAAGGGGGCGATGATATAGAAAAACTGACCGTAAGCGTAGCCTCCAATAGATGGAGTGACCTTCTTTGTAAGACACGCAAAAAATCGATGGGAACAAGAGGCTCAGGACAGGTCGGCTTCAACAGTGGTTTATGAAAATTTGTAACGATGATAGTGATGATTGCGTGAAAGCCTGGTCCTTTCCCAGTTGAGCCCACCTATTCGTGTTACAGCTGATACAACTTCAGCGTGTCTATGTACAAAATACTTGTATACTGATTAACTTGGAAGACTTTTCTAAATGCAGCACGCTAGGTAGGCTGTACAACGCTAAATTCATACTCTCAAACTGGTAAATTTGCTACCCCAAAAAATTACGTGAAAAAGTATAGGTTCAGTGTTTTAGCTACCATTTATTACTCTCTATCTGTAGTTAGTCTGTGACTTAACATAAAAAAATAGAATAAAATATACTGAATTCCCCGTTGATGAATACAGGTGGGTTAGTTCAGCTTCATGTGGCATTCATATCATTCAAATTCAGTCCACAATAATATATCTCCAACATAGTCTTCCCCCATAGATAGCTTCATAGGAATGTATTTGCCACAGTTTCATTAGGTGGGTTGGGAAACGAATTTTCTTGTTATTTTGAACTGTTATTAGAAAAATATCACCGTCCATTTATTGTTTCATTTCTACCTGTCGCTTCTTACGAGACCTAAAGAATGAAATCATCATCAGCATCCTTGAAGCTAACAAGCTATGTCACAAAACACGGTTCTCATTCACCTGGATCCATCAAACTCCTGCATGACCTACCAGAACGTCATTCCATCAAGTGATGGGCCGCACCTCATTTTGCTTAATGAGCAGCCTATTGCCACTTTACCTTGAACGGATCAGCGGTGGGCTATATTGGAATATGCTACATGATATATTTCAATAAGATCTGTAACCTCGAGAAAAAACCTATTTGTTTTCTACATTATTATCTTTTAAATCTTTCCAAGTATCCACTAAACGTCATAGAAAGTATATGTATTTATAACAGAATACTATATAATAATATGTAACTTTGAACTTTTTTATTTATAAAACGATTAAAATTGCTACCGAGTCAAAAAATTCTATGAGTAGAAAAGGAAAATAATTTTATGTTTCAGTAAACATTAATATCGGTCCAAAATTATCTCTCTTTCATACGTCCAACTTAAATGTCAAGGCATCAGTATTACAAATATCGCGTCTACGGCGAAGTATGATAAAGTCAGTTTTTCAAATATTAATCGTTAAGAACCTTTAGAACGTAGGTAGTTTTAAATTTACTCATCCATTACTTGAACCAACCATCAGGGCGTGTAGTAATAAATGTCGGTTCCATTGCAGACTTATTGAGTTCCTTCAATGTAGCTAGAGCTATATTTTACTGCAAACAACAGTGCTGAACGCTTTGTGTTGGTTCCGAGTAACCGATAAGAGCGTAAAAGAAAAATCTTTTAATTCCTTTATGAGGTTTTCTATATTTTCTTTTTTCATATGTAACTTCACAGTAGAAGTAAAATTATAAAAATAAAACTGAAATAATTAAAATGAAAATTTAAAACAAAACCTTAAAATAAAAAAGGTGATGATATTCAAACGGCTGAACAGTTTCTTGAAACATAGCTACTTTCACTCTTGATTGAGATACCTTTCAAACGAAAGAAACTTAATCAAAATCGGTTCATCCCTTCAGGAGCTATGCCACAGATAGACACACAGATACACACATATACAGATACACACATATACAGATAGACAGATACATACTACAAACTCATAATACCCCTCCGTTTTCGTCGGGAGTTAAAAAGTAAAAAATCGTTTTAAATAACTGAAATATCCTCCTTCCGAAGTCGTTTTAGTTCTTTGTTACACGTTGTCCTAGCTTCTATTTAAAAATTTATTAAATTATGTGGAAAATATATTTATAGCAAAGAATGTCCTGTCCTGAGCAGATGGGTAGCCTCCGTTGAGAGTGGCTGTGACCGAGATTTGGTCGGAAAATTTTAATTATTTGACCCTTTTTTTAGAGTTGACAAAGTTATGTCATAGCTAAAATGTCGGGCCGTAAGGTGACGACTAGAATGTCGACAAAAAAGCTAAATTAAAATTTTTGTATCCTACTTTTTCACGTTTTATAATTTTTAAACAAAAATAGAACGTCTACTGAAATATAGCCCATTTAATAAAAAATATATCATTACAATCGGTTTACAAGTGGCGATATTATTGTTAGCATGTAAGCTTAAAATTAAATTTTATCTCTTTCTCCTTTTCAACCGACTTCAAAAAGGAGGAAGGTTCTCAATTCGACTGTATGTTCCTTTTAGTATGTATGTTATGCGATATCTTCGCAGATTTTTATCGATTTAAATAATTATTTATTTTATTAAAAAAGTTTTACCTCAAGGGTGATCGTATTAAATTTTGAAGACGAAATTCCGTCCCCAAGGGTGAAAAATAGGGGTAAAGTTTCATATTGGATTGGTTTAAGAAATTTCATATGATATCTTCGCAGACAAAGAACCGATTTTAATATTTTTTTCTTAAATTGGTTACACTTCAAGAATGGTTCGATATAAATTTGGAGAAAAACTTCCACCCCTAAGGGTTACACATAAATAATTTCTTTTTTAGCAAATTGAAGGAACTTTTTAATTTTTTAAAGTTATAACTATTTTGAAGCCGCTTAGAAATTCAAATCTTAAGCATCGGGCAGTATCCAAAGCTACAAATGTGAAAGGGCGCTATTTTGCTAAATACGCAATAAACGTAATTACACTACACGTGGTAACCATTATCTCATAGAGTTTTGTAATATAGCAAATTTTTTAAATATTCTATTTTATTTTGGGCCGCATATTTCATTGCATACTTTCAATTGACGAGAAATTACATAGTTCAGGATTCCTTACTTTTGGATACTTTGTGACTTGATTAAAACTACTTTTACGGATTTTATCGCGTTTATTTAAAAAAAATAAACGCGATAAAATCCGTAAAAGTAGTTTTAATCATTAATCATGTGTAGTGTTCGCGTAAATATAAGAAATCATTATACTTTGTGACTTGTTTTTTAGCTTATGAGTAAACTTAGAATCATGCTAATGTTTGTCTGTAAAAGTTACTAGTTAAATATTTCCCTCATCTCACTTTTAATAACTATTATTTCATTGAGCTATATGAAGGAATAAAACTTACTTATAAAACGTACTTCATATAAATCACGGGCTTCAAACTATGTGACAGATGACTTAAGCCGCGTCTTGTTGAAAGCAGATTCGCCGCTATGAAATGACATTGACAGCATTTACGATATTTGTTTCATGTCAGGCGATGTTAGGACAGTAATGGTGTACTTATTCGCACAATTAAGTAGCCAAGGGCTTAAGAAAGCTGTAAGTAATCGTATAGTGATTAAAAGTTCCATTATTCATTCTTTAGAGCCTATGAAATCACTTCCTTGCCATAAAAACCCACTCAGGAATGAGTATCCATCTGTGCCCAGCAGTGAGATGTATATAGGCTATAACTTTAACTTTAAAAACCAAAATTCATATGATTTATCACTCCTGAGTACTAACTTTTGACCGACATAAGTCTTTTCGGTTTTTTTGCGCTGGTATTTACCCTGGCATTTTGTGTAAGTGTGGTCCTTTCCCGTTCTTTATTTAAATGAAGTGACGCACGAACTTGCAGCCCACCCGGTGGTGCACCAGCCCACGGGCACCCGCAATCGACACAAATAAGGCTACAATTATGTATTTTCACTTCCGAGGACTAAGATGGATTACCTCACAGCCTGATATTTAAGGGCATTCTTTACCTTTCAGACTGTAAGAGGGTAGTGTGAGCAATGCTATATGACGGCAGAAAGACATATCTGTCGGTAAACTCTCGCAAATCCAAGCATTTTATCGCGATGTACTTCACTTCTGTGGCAGCACTTCAGGTGGATCAGCGACATCGTGCGTAGCGGACGTGTAGAATTAAATTAGGATTTAAGACGTATTTTCGACAGTGACAATTTTTGAAGTAATAAGAAGATAAGTCATTTGATGAGACATTTTGAATACCTGATGCAGGCATCTAAAGCTGTTGCCAAAAACGTAGTAAAAAATAGTTATTCGATGCCATATAATACAGAGCGACCGCGGCGTTCATTTTATGTTTATTGTGTGTGTATCGATAAACTATACAACGCACAGCTGGAAGGTAAAGTTTTATCGGCGGAACTCTATCGCAATGTATGTGGCCTAAGCGTTAGAAAAGTAGCTTTTTGTCCTTGTAAAACAAAATACACCTATGTTGTTGCTTAATCCTCCTTAGAAGGTAAAGTTTTATCGGCGGACTCTATCGCAATGTATGTGACCTAAGCGTTAGAAAAGTAGCTTTTTGTCCTTGTAAAACAAAATACACCTATGTTGTTGCTTAATCCTCCTTAGGTTTGCCCATAACCATAGTGTATTTCAAGTAAAAGTACATTAAAAATTAATGTTACAGCCTATATGCATTCCACTACTGGGTTCAGGCCTCCTATTATTACTGAGTGTGTTGTGGGGCTAGGAAAAGTCCGTAGCACAACCCTAATGCGCGTCGGTGGACTTCATATGTTCTTAATTTTTTTCTAAGACATGCAGGTTTTCTCAAGATGTTTTCTGTTCCCGCTGAACACGCGGTAAAAGTGAAAAATAAACGCTCTGGGAAGTCTTCAGTATGTCAGCATGTTCAGAATCGTCCCAACCATTATACGAGTTCGATGCTCGGCTGAAGGAACGCCTCCGAGGCAAGAAATTTGAAGACGATAGCGAAGTAATGGCTGCTGTTGAAGCGTTTTGGGAGGGTCAAGACAAAGAATTTTTTTCAAAGGGAATCCTGGGTTTAGAAAAAAGATGGACTAAATGTATTAAATTGTTAGGAGACTATGTAGAAAAATAAATTATTATTTTAACTTTAATTACCGTGTTTTATTTTCATTATCATTACTTTTGGATCACCCCTCGTATCATATTTGATAGATCACAAATCCTCGCTAAAGAACACGGATTCCAAGGATTATTCGCGAGGCTATTGAAATCAAAAAAACATCCTAATTTGAAAAGAAAAGATAGCTGGGTGCGACCATCTGCTTGGAATCCCATAATAAATAAAATAAAATTGAAACCCAAGCATACTTTTGCAAGGCTTCAAAATATTCTAAGCTCGTTCTGCGTAGGTCGGACTAAAAATTAATAATTAAAATTTGAAGGTAACCATGGTTAACTATGACATGGAGACGTCACAAAGCTCAAAAAGGGGTGGGGGTGGGGGGTTGAACGAGATAAAATTCGTAAAATTAGTTTACTTCAATGTGTAGTATTCACGTAAATATAAGAAATCATTACGTGGTAAATCAGCAATTAGAATTGCAATTAACAATTTCTTTGGTGTCGTCGGGAATCGAACACGGGTTGTTCGCGTACTGTACATATTTACAGCGAGCGTTTAGCCCCTGAGCTATCACGGATCTAGTGTATTTCAAATGAATTAGAATTATAATGTTATTTGATTATTAAAATCTTTCTAAAATTTTTAATGTTCGTCATGACGATACTTACGTCACTCACTTGTTGCAGTGGGAAAAACGAATTTTCGCCTTCCCATATAATTTAATATCTCCCGAGTAAAAATATTTTTAAAAACCTTTTTAAAATATTTTAATTATACAAAGAGATCGTTACGCCCACAAAAGATCGTTTAAAATACTGATGTAACGTTGAAGCTTTCAGAAGATTGTTTTTCAGATTTTTTAAATTAATTATGTCTAAGCATCGCACATATTTGATTATTCAGTAGCACCAACGTGAACAGACTTTGGCAGTAAGAACATGAACACATTTAATAAATAACAAATTATATTATTTAAGGTAATCGTACCAAGCGTGGCAACTATGGCAAATATCCCCCCTTTGAGTTAATCTTTGGAGGATACCTACGTTCGGCAGTGGGTTTTTTGACAGACTGTAACGATAGATGCGTTGTTACTCTTGTACTATCAGATTAAATGCCTTAGAATAAAGATGTTTGCAGACGGATTTTTTCATAGATAGGGAGCCATACTGACTAGTAAAATTATAATCGTAATGTACCTTCAGATCTACTCTATTTTCTGCTGGATTAAAGAGATGTATGGATTATTTACGCATTCGATTACATACTCGAATTCGACGAGCATTAATTATTGTTAACTATCGATAAGTACTAATCGTGCAGACATTTTTATAACACACACACACACACACACACACACACACACACACACACACACACACACACTCACACGCGCGCGCGCGGGCGCTCGCACGGACTCGCTCGCATGTGTTGATCAAAAAATTTACTTGATGGTCCAGCGATCGACAAAAACTAATTCGTTTCTATCGTTTGTGAAATACCATTTACTCGATTTTGTTTTTTCACACGTATCGATCGTCAATAATCAAACAAATATAAAGGCATCTTTCAATTCAGCCTATAATAATCCGACTACTAAACATTGGCCTACCACATAGATTGTCGAATATTGGCCATTATTTGGCACGCTAGTCAAGCAGGTCGGCAACCACAGTTTTAATAATAATTTTAAGTTATTGATGTTATCAGAAAGATGCTGCAACTCACGACTCCCACGGGATGGTATGGAGTAGTGGACCTTCTAACACTTTCACTATACGTTTAAATGTATACATCTTAAGAACTGATAATTCATCCCACAAATCTAAATCAAATCTGCCATTGTATTATGAAGATCATTAAAAAAATTATAGGCAGAAACGTTGTCACCTCTGAGGTCTAAAATATGATTATTCAGAACCTATAATTTTACCGCCTTTATAATACACATCACAGTTTGTACATTCACAGCTCTGTCGGAAGAGTATATAGACCATATTTATAGACAATAATATATTTCATTTCCCGCTGTCAATATGGACCCACCTCTTAAAGCAGCGTCTATTTACACAGCTATATACCGTACGTGTACTGTAGTTTATTACATTTAGAATGATACACAATTTTCCGTTTGTTTCTGTTTCATATGGATTGAAGGATTTGTGTGTGTGTAGACATATTCCTCTTCTTTCTATTGATGGTGTTCTCTAGTTCGTAGGAAATTCAAAGGGATTAAACAAAATTTATTGCTTCGCTATCCAGATCTCAAAACGAAACTTGATCCTCACTCGACACTCGAAAGTTATAACAAATCATATTTTAAGAGTACACATACTTTACTGAAGCCTTCCACTTTCATCTCTATGCGGTGCTTGAGTAGTTTCCGAGATAAATTGTTTTAGAAGAACGGTATCAGAAAAGTCCAAGAAAAGGTTAAGTAAATATACCAGCCGAGTGTACGAGTATGTGTTATCTATATACATAAATAAAATTAAATTGTCGGTCTGTATTATTGAAATCACTGCCTTAGCTGAGGGGTTATTTAAAAAAAACTATTTTACAATTTTTATTTTATTTATTTTATTTTATTTATTAATTTATTTCAATCAACAAGGATCATAGGGTAAAATAACATACATTAACATCAATTCTAATACTAAAATTATAAATCATTACTAATATTAATTATATCAAATGCGTAAGTATTTATAATAATATCGAAAATAAAATAATAATTTAATAATAATAATAAAATAACATAAATCGATTTCACCGTTACACATACATCATATCCGATTTAATTATATATTAACAAAACCACCAACAAAAATTACAATAATGATATAATACAATACTTTTTGTTAAAAATACAAAGAAAAAGTCTTAAATATATGTAAGTAAAATTAGGTAATAAATTAGTTCATATACCTGGGGTGCCTGTCCGAGGTAATGGGTACATGGACATGAACCCAGTGCCTCAAAAAAGTACACTCGGGTTTCTCACTAATTACGTTAAGAATGCTGTTGGCGCTCCCACGAACCCTGTGCATCAGTGACGCAGTTCTTTTGCGAATAAGTGTTGAAAAATTGTCTACGTGGCCGTCAACAAACATACCTGATGCACTACAGTAACGTGGGAGCACCAGCAACAATCTAAAAGCGTTATTATATTGTGTACGTAGGGTGTTGTATGCCCGCCGCATATATCTGACCCATAACGCACACGTATAGAGGGATTGGCAATAGGCCTTAAATAAAATAACTTTTACTTCGGCTGTACAGCGCGAGAACCGACGGGCCAGCATATTGCAGCGGACAGCCAGCGCTCTCCTTTCTCTTTCAATGTCTTTATCATCTTTTAAATCCTCGGTAACGACATGGCCTAGGTACTTATATTCAGTTACTCGTTTAAGTGCAACACCCCCTAAAGTTACAGGTGGTACGAAATTTTGTTTTACCTTAAACACCATGAGCCCACTCTTCGCAACATTATATTTTAGACCGTGGGCTTCTGCATAAACCTCACATATGAACAAAAGCCGTCTGAGTGCACTGACTGACGGGCTTAGAAGCACCATGTCGTCTGCGTAACTGATGTTGTTCATGCAGAGTACATCCACAGAGCAGCCGAAACGTGCACTCCCGAGTCATCAATCAGTTCATTTATATATAAATTAAAAAGCGTAGGTGAGGTTAATCCCCCCTGTCTCACACCGCATTCCAATCTGTACTCGTCCGACAGTGCACTAGACCACCTTACCTGATTAATTTGATGATCGTACCAATAGCTAAAAATACTAATGTACGAGACAGGTAGACCAGCCTTACGCAATTTATCCCACAGAATGTCATACCTCACAAGGTCGAAAGCCTTTGAAAGATCCAGGAAGGCTGCGTACACTGGCGTATTCCTTACAGTGTAATACCCCACAGCGTGCTTCAGCGACAGTAATGCACACTCAGTTGATAGATTTGTTCTAAAACCAAATTGTGCATCGTTTAACTTAATATGTACTTTTAACTGTCTCGCAAGCCTACTGTCAAGTATCTTAGCCGCAGTTGTCGCTAATGAAATGGGCCGATAGTTGCACATATCTGAAATATCTCCAGTTTTGTTTTTCAAAATCGGAACCACGACCGTTCTCATCAGCTCTTCCGGCAAATACGAGTGCCTCATACATAGGGTGAAAAGGAGCGCCAGTAGTCTAGGTAAGTGCGGACCAGCGAACTGAAAGTGCTCGATACTAAGGAAATCGTGACCAGGTAACTTTCCTCCAGTCATACCATTTATCAAAACAGCGATGTCCCTAGCGGTGATGCGATAGGGCACATGAGTTGATGCACCAGTGTGGTGATGAACCTCAGCATCGACTTTAATATGTGACTGTAAAGAAGACTGAACCCGGAACTGACTCTTAAAAAGATTGGCTATCTTCGCCGGTTTATTTGCACCCCCAACGCTCACCGGGGTACCTGCTTTAGGACTCAACTGCTTAGTATGCTTCCAAAACTCACGAAAATCTTTATTCCTATGTTGATACGCTAGTTTATTCATCTTGATCTGGTCTTGATTATTTTGACAAAACTTAATTTTTCGTTTAAATACTCTTTTAGATTCCATCATATCATTATAAATATACCCACCGCACGGTTTCCCATGCCAAATCCAATTTAGGAATTTTTGTCGAGCATCCCGGTGAGCATCGCGCACGTGGCACTTCCATCCTAGTATAGGTCGACCACGCCTTTTGACTATCTCCCGCTCGCGATCACTAACGTAACTGTAATTAAAAGTCTCACACAAAGTATTAACAATGGACGTATATAATTCATCTATTACAGATCGATGTGCTAAAACATCACACATACTATCACAACACTGACTTAGTTCATACGGGAAATCGATTTATCTTAATTTGTCGTTACAATATTTGCTATATATTTCAATTTGGTTTATTTTACTTTATTGATTATAAATTCCTGAACCGACGCCTAACCACTGTAAGATCACACTGCACCTCTAATGGGAAATGGTCTGACCAATAAACGTCATTATGAATTTTAATTGTAACTACAGATTTCCATGCAGCCTGAGTTGTTAAACAGTGGCCAAGCCAGCTGCAACTACCATGTATATCACTCATAAAGGTATAAGAACGCGAGTCAATTCCTAGCTTCATAATATCAGCTGACAACCAATTTTGTTCTAGACAAAATTTTAACATTTCCTTACCAAACAATGTATCTGGGTGTGCATTAAAGTCTCCTAACACATACATAGTTTCAATATTCTCATTATCTACTATTGCAGATATTTCACTTAAACACTCAACAAATTCCACGAGATTGTCTGGCTCGTCCGTAGGCATATGCACATTAAAAAATAACATGAACCGATCCGAAACGCATACTTTAATAGCAATAATACGCTCACTCACACACACACGGAACTACAGTTACAGAGTCAAACACGTTGTATTTCCATAGTAAGCCCACACCGTTATAAAGTCGTCCTCGCAATAATCCTTTGCTTGTATCAACCGCGGACTTCCAGAAAAACAAAAATCCTTATTTACTTGACCCAAGTCAGGAATCTCATAGGGCAGAAGCGCAATTATATCCGCCCTTTCACTCAAAGAATTTACAAAGTCTGCAGATATTTTAAAAGATTTACAATTAAAACTTATCAACTTGATAGTTGTATTGTCCCTTGTTGTTTGTCTGTCTGTCTATCTACGTTAATCTTGGACATGACTAAATAGATTATAATGAAACTTCATGAGTATATGAAGAACAATGTCAGAATGTCTATGTTTTATTTTAACCGAAGAACTTGGAGATTTTTTTGATAAAATAAATGGTTTTTGGCTATACCGGTACCGCGTAGACAAAGATACCTATTTGCAAAAATTTGTGTAGGTAATAATACATTTGATGTTTATTATTCGTGTGAACATTATAATTTTGGATCAACATGTTTGACCATAGTTAGTGTGCAAATATTAAAAAATAATAAAAAAAATTAAAAGAAGAATGGGTATAACAGATAATAAGTTAGTACAACAATATAATGTGACACAATATGAAATAATTTAATTATAATAAATGTCAACAATATTTCATATCGAAAATAATTACACAACGCAAAATTTAAATAATAATATTAACAATGTATAAATGCAGCGTAATTAAATAGATTTGTTACATTCAAACATATTTGTCATTAAAGAAGTCGTTAACATTATTTAGCAGTTAAATAGGTAAATTAATAGTAATATTTTTTTGAAAACAAGCTTTATTGGAATGCTCTAAAAAGAAGAAAATAAACTAAATTAAATCAAACCCATCAATAAAGTAATAATTACACAATTCATATAATATAAAATCTAATCGCGAGAAATCTGTTTTATGAAAACATCATTTTTTCTTAGAATTCCATGCTTATGTCAATATAAAGTTACATAAGTATTGTATTCTTTTTTATGTACACAGGTATAATTTGCAACAAGCTTTTATATCATATAAATGGTGTACTCATAACTTTTTAATATTTTTTTCATAAACCTTAACGTTACACTTTAATATCTGTCAAAAATGTGCTAGTATTAGACGATTACCTAGAAAATTTAATGAAATTGTTAATTGCACATTTAAGTGCTGATTTACCACGTGCTCGACGGTGAAGGAAAACATCGTCAGGAAACCTGCATGTCTAAGGAATAAGAAAAAAATATTTCGAAGACATGTGAAGTTCGTCAACACGCATTGGAGCGGGGCGGCGGACACTTGCTTGCCCTAAAACCCTCTCCGAAATGAGGGGAGGCCTGTGCCCAGCCGTGGGACGTATATAGGCTGTAACTTTATTTGACTAGAAAATTTATTTTTTATTTTAATTGCAAAAACATTTTTATGCCTTTGCCTCTTTATTTTAAACACAGCTATAATTTAGTTACAAAACATAAATTATGCAACTAAAATAAATAAATGGTGCAATAAGTCTTCTGAGAAATTTCTCACAATAATCCCGTGAATAATTCTGAAACACGTTACAACAAACTTTTTAGCAAATTTTTAGTGTTCATTGTTGCATTCACGGTTTATCGGGGGTGTCGATATACAGAGTTATTCTTCAAAGAGTAACCACATTTAAGTTCAAATATGTAAATAATGATATACCGTTATGGCAGTTTTTGAAAATATGAGTAAATAAGGCTTCTACTTTAATTTGAAATTATCCCAAATTGAATGTGATTTATGGGCAAAAACTTTTTGCCTACCGATCGACCCTTACGAATATGTGCGTAATATCCCTTTTTATAACGCAGTAAAAATCTTAGTAAGCATTTCTTTAATCTACAGTATTTTTCTTTCATATAACCTTAGTCAGCAATTGCACTTTTCTTTTTTATATTAATTTGAATTCCATTTTAATAATCAGATTCGGAGCCCCGGGTAGATCAGACAAAAAATTCCGAGACGTATTAAAGTTCGGAAGTCAGAAATAATAACAATTTTGTGTGTGAACTTTTTTGTAATATACCTTTTGGGTTACTTAGTAGTTCTTTTTAAAAATTAAATGGGATCGGCCTCCTTACAAATTGGTGTCTGAAGTGGGATGCTAAACAGAAGGTCATAAAAGACATTGCCATCCAAATCCGAGGTTCCCGAAATCATCAGGGTCGACATTAATCCTTAGCCGTGCCTAAGTCTGCTTCTACAAAAATTTATGAATTTATAGAGGTTATTACGCTATGGAGTTTTAAGTTATCAAAGTTCTATTGTACTAATTCAAGTATATCTGGTCACTATGAATTAACTAGAATGCCTTTTGTGCTAAAACGCCCTTTCTACTTTCCAGGGGCTCATGAATACCGTTTTATCAGGATTTCAAGATCTACACTACTATGTTTATATCGTCATATAGTCAGAATTTGAATCAACATATGGAAAAATTAAAATTAGTATTCGACAAGCTCAGCAAATATAATTTAAAATTGCAACCAGACAAGTGCAAATATTTAAAACGTGAAGTAGCTTATCTTGATCATATAATCACCCATAAGGGTATCTTTCTTAATCCAGACAAGGTAAAAGCAGTATCACAATTTCCATTTCCTAAGAGTCCTAAAGAAATTAATTATTTTCTAGACCTAATTAGGCTATTATCACCTATTTATTGGTAATTTTTCCAAATTAACTAAACCACTTACTTCTTTATTAAAAAAAGGCGCTACTTTCCACTGAAGGTTTTAAAAGGTAAATTAATCACTGCTCTGCTGTTCTAATATCCAGACTTAACTCAGCCGTTCGTAGTAACCAAGGATGCAAGTAATTACACCGTATGTGCAATCTTATCCTAAGGTCTTGTGGGCAAGGATAAGCCGATACCTTATGCATTGCGTACTTTAAATCGTGCCAATGGCAATTAATGAACTACCGAAAAAGAACTCTTAGCTATTCTCTTCGCAGTCAAAATTATTTATCTTTACCTCTGCGGTAATAAATTTAAAATACTCGTAGTTACCGATCATAGACCATTAGTATGGATATTTAATGTCAAAGACCCAGGTATTAAACTCGTTGGCGCCTAAAACTTGAGGAATACGATTACAAAATTGTTTATAAACAAGGCCGTCTTAATTCTAACGCCGATGCGTTATCTCGCTGCCCCGTTAATGTTACAAATATTAACACTTTAAATAATTATAGTTATGAAAAATATTTTAAAGACCGATTTACAAATAAACTCCAATTTCAAATACAAGAATCTAAGAATATACTTAAGCATTACATTTATCTAAACTAAAAACAATTGCGTGTCCTGCCTCTAGATTTTGACTCACACTGTGAATAAATATTTTCGCTGTTAGAAAAGCCTGAGGACTTATTAAATTCCGAACGCGAACCTTTTAAAATTCAATGCGTAAAAGATAAGAATAAATCCTACTATTTTCTACACCCTAAAGTTCATCATTACGAAGAAACTATATTTAAAGATATTTACAATATAATGATAAAACTCAGAGATAATTTTTTTATCGAGAACCCTGATATTACAGATCTCGCCTTATCAGACTTTTCAGATCCATTTTCTAAGCTAACTTATATTAAAGTATATGATATTATATATTATATACCTATATTTTCCATAACACTAACATTAAAATTCATATTTAATAATCAGTTAATTTATCCTACTCACATTGAAATCTCTAAAATTTTAAAAGAGAATCATGATTCACCTATTGCGGGTAACCCAGGATCAAATCGTATGTTTAAACGAATTAAAGTCACAGTCAAGTACAAGTAAAGATATATTGTAGATTATGTAAAGACTTGTCAAGTATGTCAAATCAATAATTATTATAAATAATTATTAATAATTTGGGAATATCTAATAAGGTTCCATTGGAGATAACTGCTACTTCCCCTAGATCGTTTGAACGATTAGCTCTCGACAACGTTGGTTTTTTAAATGACGCAGGTTTTCAAAAATTCAAATTCATATTTACATTACAAGATGATTCAACTACATTTTTATGTGCTTATGGTCCCCCTGGTCACAGCTGTGAAGAAATAGTCAGAATTCTTGTACATTTTATGTCTCTTTTTGGTTTCCCTAAAACAATCTTAAAGGATTTACTGAACTGACTCAAATCTTTAGATTTAAAGCCTTATTTACTACTCCTTATCTGGGTGATCAAACAAATGCAGCTCTAGAATGATCACATGCTACTTCAAAAGAGTGCTTAAAATCGTTTGTTAATGAAAACCAAAACGACTGGCATTGTTATTTATTTACCGCAATATTAGCTCATAATACTAATCCTCATTGCACTACTAATTTCACCCCTCATGAATTATCATGTGGTTATAAGCTTAACATTCCTAATTCTTTATATGATACAAATAATAATACTACTTATAATGAATATATTCGAAATGTACAATATCGAATGTGTTTTAGTAGGAAAAAGGCCGAATAGCCTTTTCCCTACTAAAACAAGTGGTGGCACTCCTCCCCCCTTTCAGTGCGTGCGCAAAGGAATGTGGGTAGGATGGAGGAAGGCATCGGCTTAGCTGCTAAACAACTAAACAAAATGCGAGGGTACTCGTCTTTTGCGCAAACACTAAGTATAATTAATAGTTAAGAAAAATCTAAACAATGTTCACACGAATTTTCTTATAAAATTGATGGCTTAGTGTATACAAAACACCATCACCGGCTCTATAAGATTTACCTATATGTAAAGGCCCATATAAAATTATAAAAGAACATAACAAGCATAAAGTAAATTTACAAAAAGTCGAAAGCGGGTTAAGTATCATACAAACGAGATAGGGCGTGCTATTTATACTCCTTAAGTTTAACTAATTTTATATATTTTTCAGAGCCTTATAACTATGGAAGACAAAGCCACACTGTATGTGAATACGATTACATAATCTATTTTTTTCAGGCGGATTTTTAATATATATATATATATATATATATATATATATATATATATATATATATATATATATATATATATATATATATATATATATATATTAATTTCACAATTTTACATACATATATCGTTTTTGGATTATATCAGCGAATCCTTAATGGAGTAAGATTGCGAATTTTCACAATGTTTCATTAATTTTTTAATAATTTCTTTAATTAAATTTAAATATCTTTCTACACAAGAAAAAGGAGACTTAATACCTACTTTATTTCAAAAGCAAACATAAGTAGGTGAAGGTAGTGGAGGCCTTTGTGTTAGTACTTATTAAGTATTAAGCGTAACCGTAAAGTTAACAAACTACAAGTTGCTAGATTCAGCGTAAAGTTATACAGGAGGGAACTGAAAAGTATTCTGTATCATAAAAGTATAATACTTAAAAAAAAACAAAAGTAAATTTTAGTATTATTTTTATTATTATATATATATATATATATATATATATATATATATATATATATATATATATATATATATATATATATATTATATTTTATTATTACTATAATTTGTGTAATTTACCCTACATGTATTTCTAATGTCGAAAGTCCAGTAACTTTGTACGTAAAAGTCGAAACACTATATTATATCGATATCTCTTAGAACGTCGAGGACATTTTCCTAATAATATATAGTAGTCTGTGATTATTATTTTTGCTCTGTTCTTAATTTTATTGCTAATGTTTTTATTTTTTATTTTACACTTATCATTTTATATCAATACGCTCGTGGTTCACTGGAAGAAAATGACAAAAGCATTAAGTCCGCATTTTGTTACACTTTTATTTAAGGTGCAAAGCATAATAATAAAACAAACGACGGATCGGTTGTTTCGAAGAAATACCTAGGTTTTATTTATTTTATTTATAGGTTAGGGTGACAAACGAGCACACAGTCCACCTGATGGTAAGTTCTTGCTGCGGCCCATAGACATCTAAATCTATCCTCGATTACAAATCAAAATGCAGATGCGTTGTCAACCGTGAGGACTAAGATGGAATGCCTCGTTTCTAGTAAAAAGGGTCTCCGGTTCTCTACACTCACCATACGAAACACAGCAGCATTAAGCTACTATTTCACGCTGGTATTCTGTGAGAGCGTTTTACTTCCCCGGTCGAGTCGACCCATTCGTACTACAATTATACTACTAATATTTATTTATTTTTTATTTTTAAAAGAATATTTACAATGCTATAAACATTACTAATATTCCCCTTAACCACTCGTGGTAAGCTTAAATTGCTTGTGTTACGAGTGGTTCACGCCAGTAGTCGAATGGTGGATTCGAACCCACGACCTTTTTGAGTTCGCGGTCCGCGCCCTGCAATTAGGCTACTGTCGTTTCTACTACTAGTATAACTGCAGCATGCATAATATAACTACACATACACATATATACGCAGTGTAGTGTGTGTCGTAGTGTTTCGTCGCACACTATGCGCCATTTAAACTAATATTATACCCTTTGAAATTGTAATTGTAATTGTAATTTATTTAACCATTAAAACTGATCAAAAGTCCACTAAGCAAACATAGGCTTCCCCTATAGATCGTTTCTTGAGGGAGATCTACCATAGTAGCCACGCTTGTCAAGCGGGTTGGAACTGCAGTTTTTATATGTTAACACGAAGTTGCTGCTGTCTACGAAGCCTACGGTAGGTTTACTAATTCTATGTTTGTGTTATACGTGGTAGAGCCATGCTACAGTTATATTAGTAGTATAGTTGTAGAACAAATGCGTGGGCTCGTCACCGGGGAAGGACCACGCTCTCACAGAATATCAGCGTCAAATAGTAGCTTAATGCTGCTGTATTTCGTATGGTGAGTTTAGAGAACCGGAGGCCTGGAAACGAGGTATTCCATCTTAGTCCTCATCAACGCATCTACATTTTGATTTGTAATCGAGGATAGATGTATAGTCTATGGGACACAGCAACCACTTACCAACAGGTGGACTGTGTGCTCGTTTGTCACCCTATCCTATAAAAAAATATGTCCCCGCTTACGATACACATGGCTCAATATGGAGTAGTGGATATTTTATACCGCCACCAGACGGTTTAATTTATTTATTTTATTCTTAACAAAATAAAAATCGATGTTGGCTGAATGTTCAAGTGTATGGCGGCATGACGTTCCGATAAATGAAGCCGGTAAAATCTTTACACTACCGTGGGCACAAAACGACTTATGTACGGGTCGTTGGTTGACTCGTTTGTTGTAAACCAATTGGCTGGCACAATTACTTGAGCACAGCTAAGTCTAGTATATCGTCCATTAATGCTTTAAGGTCCTCAGTTTATATATCAAAGTAACTGCGCAAGGCTTAGATTCACTAAGCGCTCAGTTTTAACGCTGCTATAAATAAGTCGATTTTCTTTATTATTTAGAAGGTTTAAAAATTCAACTGTATAAAATCCAATCATATAAATAAATTGAAGTGTCTGTGTATAATGTTAAAATAAGGCTTCTATTAAGCTCAGAGAGCTTTTGCATGCTAATAAGACAAACAATAATTCAAATTCAAATTCATTTATCTGCCAGAATGTATGTGAACAATAAAGTATGATCTTAAATTATCTCTAATGGCCCATTTACATTCTACCTCTACAAAGGGCGTGAAAACACGTGCAATTTTTTTTAACCAACAAGTTGGAACTCAATTTCGTACATTTATGATTATTACATGATAAATTAATTAATTGATGACAAAATTTTAACATCATTTAAGTAATAAATTTTAAAATGTCAGATTATGTAATAATTGTACTTAATTGTTAATGTCCACACATTCATGGTTATTCATAATTAATTAATTATTAGTTATATACAAATAATACTTATGTCAGAATTATTTTTGACAAGAAGACATTTAGGTAGTAAAAACATTTTTCTTTTAACCATTATGTCAACTTTTTCCTATGTTTATTTCTAGAAGCTACGAGGGGCACACCGAAATGATCGAGAATAAGAAAAACCACATGCACGTTATAGCTAAATTGTATTTTATTGTTTTTCGAAATATTATCCGTTCAACTTAATGCACTTTTCCATTCGTGCAAACCAATCATAAAAACAGTAATTCCAGTCTGAAGTTGATGTTGACATAATGACTGGTTTGTACGCTTCCACAGCTGCTTCGGGGTCTTCAAACCGTTGACCGCGTAATAAATCTTTCATTCTACGGAATGTAAAGAAATCGTTATGGCTCCGATCAGGAATGTACGGAGGATGGCTCATCAGCTCAACGTTTTTCCGTTTCAAAAAATCATTTGTCTTCCGAGCCGTATGGGAGCTCGCATTATCGTGATGTAAGATGATGGGACGTTTCGGATTATTTTTTCGGAGTTCGGCTATCATTTCTGGCAAACAAACCGTGGAATACCACTCAGCGGTAACCGTTCTTGGTTCCTGTAAAGGAATTGTAGCAACATGCCCCTTTTTCGAGACAAACGTAGCGACCATTTTCTTGGACACGCTGCGGGAGTGAACCACTTTCGTTGGTTTGACCTCGTCTTCGAAGACCCAAGCTGCTGACGGATGTTTTCTTTCAGATTTGTATGAATAAATCCATGATTCATTACCTGAGACGATATTATAAACGGCATTTGACTTTCCTCCATTGAAGCGTTGCAGAGTATTCCGGCACCAATCTACACGAGCCGCCTTTTGCTCTTCGGACAAATTGTGGGGAACCCAGCGGGAAACTAGCTTTCTTACACACAACTCATTGTGTAATATCGACTGAAGTCATTTTGATACTGATAACAGCCCTAATCTGCTCGTATGTCACATGACGTTCATCTAATATAATAGTTCGCAAAGCTGCGATGTTTTCACGCGTGACCGCTGTTCTTGGTCGACCTGCAGAAGAAACAGTGCTGAGCGACACACGACCGCGTCGGAACTCAGCATACCAGCGGTATATTGTCGTTTGACTCGGTGCTTCAACATCATAAATCGAAACAAGTTTACTGAGACATTTATCTTGAGATAAGCCGCGACGAAAATTGCGATAAATGATGGCACGGAAATGTTCACGCGTGAGCTCCATTTCTGTTAACGACGTGTCAAATTTAAACCGACATAGTTTTTGTTTTTAAACATTTTTTTAAATTATTTGAATGTCATTAAGATTCTAAGAGGCCAGTATTCAAATTCTAAAAAAGGTTTTATTGTAACTCAATACGAAATATTCTATTCCCGATCATTTCAGTGTGCCCCTCCGTACATTTCGTTGTTACATCGATATGCCTTTCAAAATGTTCAGGATGTTGTTTTACAAATATGCATACTAATTGTAATGTATAATATTACTAGGCTTACAGTTATCCGTATGCCGTGATAGATAGATTGCCCGCACACATTTTTTGTGCTCTAAATACTTTTATTATTTCTACTGAATTATTAAACGTTTTGTTTTTCTGTTTATATGTCTGCCGGGTTAATCTTCAGAATGGCTGAATCGATTGTAATCACAAACAAATATATGCGACAATGCTATATTTTATACGAAATTCCTAAAGATTTTATTTGAAGAAAAAAAAACGAAAAATTATAAAGATAATGGTCTATTATTACCTTAGATTTAAATAACGCTACATTAATAGATCCCATTTAGATGAAGCCGTGACGGGTCACAAGTATAAAATAAATTTATATTTTAATATGCCAACAGGTTTAATAAGAGATATTATGGTGTGTTGGCTGGAAACATGACTGCTGATAATATGGTCTCGGGTTCAAATCCCGGAACGGACCAAAATAAGTTCTTTAGTATGCCTTGGAAAACATGTAGAGCTGTAGGTCTTGCGTCTGATCCCTCAGTGTCATATTGGCGTCCTGACGGACTACGAGAGTGATAGGGAGTGCACCTGTGCTAGCGCAAAAATATACATTAAAGTATTTATCCTGTGCGTAATTTAATGTTTTATACGTCGTAAAGCAATGCTGCAACTATATTATGGTTGTATCCCGAATGGGTCGGCTCGACCTTGGAAGGACCACGTCTCTCACAATATACCAGCGTAAAATAGAAGCTTATTATTGCTGTGTTTCGTATGGTGAGTGTAGAGATCCGGAGACCCTTTTTCTGGACACGAAGTATTCCATATTGGTCCGCAGGACTGACAACGCATCTGCATTTTGATTCTTAATCGAGGATAAATGTAGATATTCATAAGCTACAGCATCCATTTACCATCAGGTGGACTGTGTGCTCGTTTGTCACCCTTATTCTATAAAAAAATAAAGATAGTCGTCGTAGTAGACTGGTCGCCACTATCACTCGCCGTGAAGCCATTTAGTTGAGGACATTATTATGGTTCATATACGTGTCGGACGTATAATACTGAACCAAAGTATATGATATATACTTTTCGTTCAGTATGATCTCAATAATAATTTCATTAATATTTTTACGGTCTGAAACTTGTTTGAAAAAAACTGTTTTAATAATTACCATCAGCATAATAGTCACCATAAGGCCAGAAACAATCCACGGGGGGGGGGGGGGGGTTATTTTTTTCCGTTAGCGCTTAATTTGCCAAAGTCGTCATATTTGAAGAGGCAGATGTTGATACCGGGTCAGTAATAAGTTTCATCAATCAAGGATTAATCAAAAATAGTTATATTTTTATAGGAGATAATTTATATGGCAGATGTGAACGACAGAGTTTGAAAGGGACGCCCTAGAAGAAAGTTTATCGACCAAATTGGCGATATTTTGAAAATGGGCCACGTTAGAAGTACCCTTAACCGACGAGCATGTATGAGCAGATGTAAAGGAGGTGAAAGAAGTATGTCAGGATCGTGCCAAATGGAAGTCCGTAGTCTCTGCCTACCCCTCTGGGTGACAGGCGTGAGTGTTTATGTTTATGTTATAACTGGATGCTGTTGCCCATTGATATCTAATATGCAGATGCGTTGTCATTCCTAAGGACTAAGAATGCCTCTTATCCATTAAAATAGGTCTCCAGTTTTCTACAACCACCATACGAAAGACAGCAGTATTAATTATATTTAAAATTTATGTCTATTTTACGCTTTTAAATTTTACATTGGTTATAATAGTATTTTATCACAATTTATAATTTTTTAATAAAACATAAATGACAAACGAGATAACAGTCCACCTGGTGGTAAAAAGCTACTCCGGAAATTAGTACTGTCGCCAAAATCAATCGAAGAGCTGTCCTACAGATGCGTTGTTAATCTTTTTACCTACTGCTCTTGTTACCTTTGAAAAAGTAATCACAGCTTGTAACTATACTGGCTGTCTATAGCCTTCAAACCAGATCATAGCGACAATAGCAGTGCTTGCGGCACTAGGGGTCAGAAATAGGTAAGAAGGTTATAACCACTACAACGGACTCCGGAGTCTTAGGTAGTAAAGGAGTACTAATATTTCGTAATTTAATTATTTTTTAAGTATCATCACAGACTTGCAAAGAACACTGATATAACATAGAATATAGACTTCTCCAAGGAAAATCCACAAAAACGGCTGTGAGTCACCTGCATGCATCGGCTTCATGCATGTCTTAGTAGGTTGTCACTCCACCATGGTGGAGGCCTCCTTAAACTTCGCTTACTTGTACGAGGCCGCCACTCACAATTAAGATATCTTAGACCTTAATAGCTGGCTCATTATTGCTATAGCGAGGATTTGTGGTCTATCAAACATGATGTAGTGACGGGGGCAATTCTGTACATATTCACAGACTGCAGAATGCCCGGAGCGTCGATTTTTCACATCTGTCTATCTATATATCTATATATGTGTTCTTTAACACGTTGTCTTTAACCATATTCACAATCAAGTTCGTACACTTTTGCATCTTGCAGATGGACATTTCACTTGACTGATGGTAAAAAGTAACTAATTTTTTTCGGTGGTTAGAAGTATATATTTGATGAAAGTACGCTTCAAGATGTAGCCAATCTTGTCTGTGACTCCTCTAACATATGGCATTACAGCAGGTACACGCTCGACTGTGGCCGGCTTCACTCGTTCGTTGTGACGAAGGCGCGGGACCCGAAGCTTGTTGTCATGCAAAACTTGCTTGACGTGTTGGAGATCGGAGGCCAGCGTAGCTACCGTGGGTAAGTCTTTGTTTCAGAGAGCACGACTTTGTTTCAGATAGAAAACACCTGGTCGCCGAGACCCAACATGTCAAGCAAGTTTTCAAAACATGTTTTTTTTCTTTTTTACAGCACCGGGTAACAAACGATAGCACAGTTCACCTGATGGTAAGTGGATGCTGTGGCTCATAAAAATTCACATCTATCATCAATTAAGAATCAAAATGCAAGTGCGTTGTCACCCCTGATGACTTAAATGGAATGCCTCGATTCCAGTAAAAAGGGTTTCCGGTTCTCTACACTCATCATACGAAACATAGCAGCATTACTCTGCGATTTTACGCAAGTATTCTGGAAGAGCGTGGTCCTGCCCCGGTCGAGCCGACACATTCGTGCTACGAATATAGTATACCTGTGGCGTGGCTCTCTACTCTGATCTTAAATAAGCAGCAGCTAGCCCCAGCTATTTCAATACTACAGCTGGATACTTCAATTTTATTTATATGTGTAGATAAATATCAACACTTGTAATTGTTTCCATTAATTATTTTTCTTCTATTAGTACCTAGACTGCGTTGACAGAGAGCAGCGACAATAGAACTGGATATCTGTTACTGCGATCCATAATCCGCCTGACAATTACGACAAGTCGTTTCTACAATTAGAGAGGTCTATGGGCTGTCAGTTATTGAGAGTTGATAGAGAATAAGAAGATTTTTTTACGGTGTGCATAAAAAGTTATTTTCAATTTGCTTTATTAATTCAATTCAGGCTATCAAAACTCTGCTGTACAAACACCTCCCCAAAATATTGATACACAAGGGAGATATTTGCACAGTAGGCTCGCATAGCAGGTGGCAACTGCAGATTTTTTATTATGTGTTGTTATGAATAAGAAGTTATTGTTGCAAGGCAGCATTTGGATGCGTGAAGACAAAGATCGGTCTAAGTGGTGCGCCAAGGGTAGTAACGCAGCCTGATGCTGCTGATGATGAGGAAGATTCTACTGATAAATGTAGTGGATTTTCTAACGTCGCCAACTAAACGCTACACTTATTAAAACATTTGCATAATACCATTCATTTTAAAGCAAGCGATTCACAGTTGTAAAAATAAACCAAAACAAAGACTGAGAATCATGTTTTCGCCACAATGAACTAAATTCCGTTTAACCCGAGTTTCCACTCACTGCACCGAATAAACATTACAGCGGTCAGTGTTTTTTAAAAGCTTATACGCACTACATTTTAATTTTGGATACTGTAAATTTAAGCCGCATCTCTTATTTCAACCTTTATATACGGATACTCCAGAAGAAGGGCAATGTTTTTTTGAGTGTATGTATGTATGTATTTGTGTGTGTAATGTATTATAGAAAAGGTATACGGTTCAACTGATGGTAAGTGTCGGTCGGCGCTATTAAACAATTGCAACACCAGCCGAATTGCAGGTGTGGTGCCGGCCTTTTAAGGATTTAAAGTTTAAGTTTCTCAAAGGTCCTTAAGTCGTATCAGTCCGGAAAAATTGCCGGTGGTAAATAATTCCATCAAGAAGTCGTGTGAGGAAAAAAAACTGCTAGTAATTCATACCAGTGTACATAGTAGTGGACCGTCCTCCATAAAGATGATGTAGATAATAACGTGAGTTTTGTCGCGATGTGCGTTGGTAAATTATGGCGGTCGGAATTAATCCGAACCATTCCTCAAAGCACTCTTCGTGGTTGATGCGATAGAAAATTCAAAGGGATGCAAAATCTCTTCGCAGCGCCAGTGATTCGAGCCGAACAGAGAGAACTTGATTGTCGACAATTCGAGCCGCTCTGCTCTGGATGCAGTCAAGTAGTCAAGCTGATACTAGGCAGTCCCGGCCCTGACGTGAGAACAATATTCTATGTGAGGCTAAACCTGCGCTTTATAAAGTTGCAAGCGGTGCGCTAGCATGAAATTCTGTCCCACTCCGCTGAGCACGCTAAGCTTTTTAGAGGCCAATTTAGCCATCCCCTCCAAGTGGCCATGAAACTGCACATCACTCGATGTGTCGACGCCGAGGATACCGATGCTGGCTGAGACAACAAAGGGTTCTGACTAGACAAACTAGACTAAATTAAGTCACCCCCAATATGAGATTGAATAAAGATTAACTGCTCAATCCCCTAGCGGTCTCATGAGACCGCGGCCATATTCTGTCAAATCCCTAGCAGTCTCTAGAGACCGCACCCACCTGTGGGCACCATAATCATAAAAACTTATATTTAAAGACTGTTCTAAGAAGAAGTATGGCATTATAGAGTCAATATGAAATTTCACCAAAAGGTGGGTTGGGTGCTTGTTTGTTATCCTTATTTTTTTTAAATATTTAACGCTTGATTTCGTGACAATTTAAATCTTCTTAATATAATAATGTCCAACTGTTCAGTGATGTCTCAGTGATCGCAAGGGTGAAAACCGGCAGCGATCACCGAATGGTTAGAAGCACACTGAACCTAAACGTTAAATTGAAGAGGTCTCGTCTAATAAAGTCAACGCTCCGTCCCCCTCGTGCTCTAATCCAGAATCCCGAGACTTTTCAGCTCGAGTTACGTAACTGCTTTCAGTGCCTAGAAGATTGCAATGCAGTGGACGATATGAATGACAAGCCTCGTGGAAACTGTCCATGCGATCGGAGCTAGACCCGCCGCAGAAGAACACAAAAACTCTCCGTTCACACTCTTAATCTCATGGCTGTTAGACGGGAGATGAGGCTGCAATCGTCAATAGATTTGACAGCATACAGGCAACTGAACAGACAAATCTCCAAATGCATGCGGCGAGACTTACGCAACTGCTCGTATTAAAGAAGCGATCGAGCGGAACCAGGGCTCCAAAGTCGTTGCCAGAGATCTGTCTGCCAGAAAGAGCCAACTGTCAAAGCTGAAGACTGAGTGTGGCAGCATCGTTTCCGAGACACCTGAGATTTTGAGTGAGATTGAGAGGTTCTATGGGCAGCTGTACACATCATCGTTGGAGCCACACGCAAGTGTGAGTAACGATCCAAGAGCAAGTCTTACCCGACACTATTCCGATGATATCCCGGACGTCAGTCTGAGCGAGATTGGAAAGGCTCTTCAGCACCTTAAAAACGGCCCCAGGCGAGGATGGAATTACAGCAGAGCTTCTGAAATCGGGTGGAACACCGGTACTTGAAGTCCTTCAGAAGCTCTTCAATTCCGTCCTCCATGGTGGCACTACTCCGGAGGCGTGGAGCAGAAGTGCGGTGGTCTTGTTATTTAAGAAAGGCGACAACGCTCTCTTGAAGAACTACAAACCGATTTCCCTTCTGTTTTCGAGACTCATTACGAATCGTATCGCACGCAGACTCGACGACTTCCAGCCTCCCGAACAAGCCGGTTTCCGAAAAGGCTTCAGTACCATAGACCACATACCCTGCGGCAGATTGTACAGAAGACCGAAGAGTACAATCTGCCACTTTGCCTGGCGTATGTGGACTATGAGAAAGCCTTTGATTCCGTCGAAATTTGGGCGGTGCTACAGTCCCTTCAGCGGTGCCAAGTTGACTGTCGGTATATCGAAGTGCTGAAGTGTTTGTACAGTAGGGCTACGATGGCTATCCGAGCACAGAATCAGAGCTCGAAACCTATCCAACTGCAGAGAGGTGTAAGACAGGGTGACGTTATATCCCCGAAACTCTTAACCGCTGCATTGGAAGACGTTTTCAAGCTACTGGACTGGAAAGGATACGGTATTAACATCAATGGCGAGTACATCACTCACCTTCGATTTGCCGACGATATAGTCCTTATGGCAGAATCGCTGGAGGACCTTAGCACTATGCTCAATGACCTCAATGGTGTCTCCCAACGGATAGGTCTTAAGATGAACATGGAAAAAACAAAGATCATGTTTAATGTCCATGTCTCACCTATGCTGGTAGTTGTTGGGAGCACTACGCTCGAAGTTGTTGACGAGTACGTTTACCTGGGACAAATAGTCTGACTAGGTAAGTCCAACTTCGACCGAGAGGTCAACCGACGGATTCAAATCGGCTGGGCAGCGTTCGGAAAATTACGAGACATCTTCTCGTCAGGTATACTTCAATCTCTGAAAACTAAAGTGTACAACCAGTGCGTGTTGCCAGTGATGACTTACGGATCAGAGACGTGGTCCTTCACTGCTGGCCGTAATAGGACGCTCAAGGTCGCTCAGCCAGCTATGGAGAGGGTTATGCTCGGAGTTTCTCTGCGTGATAGACTCAGAAATGAGGATATCCGCAGTAAAACCAGAGTGACCGACATAGCCTAACGGATAAGTAAGCTGAAGTGGCAATGGGCCGGCCATATTGCTCGAAGAACCAATAACCGATGGGTAAGAAAAGTTCTCGAGTGGCAGCCTCGTACCGGTAGGCGTAGTGTAGGGCGACCCCCCACTAGATGGAGTGACGACCTGGTAAGACATGCAGGAAGTCGATGGACGCAGGTGGCTCAGGACCGTGCTTTGTGGCATTACTTGGGGGAGGCCTATGTTCAGCAGTGGACTTGTGAAGGGCTGTAATGATGATGATGATGATGATGAATATAATAAATAAATAATGGCACTTACATCACAATGGTATAGACTTTATAGCACACATTTTCTTTGAATATAAAACCTGTTTGTTCAAACGTACTCGTATGATAAAACATCTAAGTATATAAAAGTAAAGTAAAGTAAAGTAAAGTTACAGCCTATATACGTCCCACTGCTGGGCTCAGGCCTCCCCTCATTTCTGAGAGGGTTTAGGGCAAGGAAGTGTCCGCCGCGCTGCCCAAATGCGTGTTGACGAACTTCACATGTCTTCGAAATATTTTTTTTTCTTATTCCTCAGACATGCAGGTTTCCTCACGATGTTTTCCTTCACCGCCGAGCACGTGGTAAATCAGCACTTAAAATTGCAGTTAACAATTTCATTGGTGCCGGCTGGGATCGAACCCGGGTTACTCGCGTTCTGTTATATTTACAGCGAGCGTTAACCACTGAGCTACCACGGCTCTATCTAAGTATATAAGTATATAATCTAAGTATATAAAGAAATGTAAAATGAAAAAAGTTATGCATCTCACTGATAATCACAGACCTCCTCTCATTGCTGAGAGGGTCTAGACTAACAAAGTATTTATTTTCTATATAAGAACCTTCTTAAGAAATGAGTCAAGTGCAAATGAGCATGTGACTCATCTGGTGATTACCGCCGCCCGCGCACATATACCAAACTAGGGGATTTCAGCTGCGTTACCAGTCTTTTGAACAGGAGTAGGTAGTAGTTCTTGAAGGTAAAGTTCTTAATAGTCCGAAAAAATCGGTGGATGTGGTTGATTGGGATTAGTTCGAACAATTCCTCAGAGCACACTTCTTAGGTTTTCTGAAAACTTGAAATCGTCCTTAAAAACCTAAGAAGGCCATAAGAATTGTAACAAAAATCAGAATACCAAATATATATGTTAAACACATTCCTCACGACCGATACAACCGACAATATTACCAAGGCGTCCGATTCGTATTCTGCACGCGTTTTGCATCGTTTTAATATAGGATCAATAACATGATACAAGGAATTTTTATATGTGTATTTGTTAGAAATCTATATATATATATATATATATATATATATATATATATATAATACGATATTTATGTTATAGCGATAGGCTAGAATCTATGAAGCGATTATTTCCTTAACATTAATAAATTATGTATGCAGATATACATGGTAGTGGATAGACATTAAGCGAATGCTAGGGCGGTTG
This sequence comes from Parnassius smintheus behrii, assembly GCA_036936625.1. NCBI lineage: Eukaryota > Metazoa > Arthropoda > Insecta > Lepidoptera > Papilionidae > Parnassius > Parnassius smintheus. The sequence goes on along the minus strand of JAUPFT010000030.1, from coordinate 13,894,818 downwards.
GAGTGTTTTGATAGAGAAGCTTTGGTTGACTCTCTACGAGATTGGTATCTCCGAATAGAATGATACGAATCTTGTACTATTCAACGACTTCAAAACACAAGCGTGCTTTTTTCCGTGATGTATTTTTATTACAGGATGAGATTCTACTGAACTTACACTTTGGACACTTGAGTGTAGGGCTAAAGCAGCCCCTGGAAAACCAGGTGTCCTTGCAAGTGTGTTGGCAACCTACGCTTTGACTTTTTATTTGCTAATGAAGAAGTGCTGCCTAACTCCTTGTTTGTTTCCCCCTATCGTATTTTACAACAATTTAATATGTAATATTCGTATAGTGTAATTACAATCCGAATGCATCTGCAACCAACTCAAACATATTTATTTATTTTTTATTTGCCATTACATTACATTACGTAACATTGGTACTTCAAGATTACAATTACAATTATATAAGAATTCGTTAAATCATTAAAATTACCAATTAAAATACATCTCTTTACATTATACACATTATATTATTTTAAATGTCAAGCAAGTCAGAAAATGAACATTTCATATATTCTTCTATATTGTAAAAGACCTGATTCAAAAATACTGTTTTTATCGCTTGTCGAAACACATGTAGTGAAAGTCTTATTATTTCTAGAGGTAAGTTATTGTATATTTTAATTTTTATTGCAAAACCTTGCTTGAACGCTTTGACTAATCTGGTTCTTGTAACAAATAATCTTTCGCGATTTCTTGAATTGTAGTTGTGTACGTGCATCTTCATTGGTAGTTCACTTTTTGCTGGTGCACTTCCAGAAGCGAACTATAAAAATATAACGACACGACAGTCATGTTTTTCGCTTTTTGGAAATAGGCTCTCGCTGATGTCAATCTTTGCAATTCATGTATAATTCTAATCGACCTTTTTTTGACAAATCAGTACTCTTTCAATTTGTGAAGCTTTTCCCCATATCGTAATCGCGTAGCTAATAGTAATAATTGAGTGACAATATGCAAAATAGACGGATATAAGAGTTTTCCTGTCAATAATGAGCTTAAGCTTATAATTTAACATAGAAAGCTACAGATGCGTTATCACTTTCACGGAGTATGACAGAACGTCTCATAGCTCATACATTGTCCTTCAGACCGAAACACAGTAGTGAACCCGCTGCTACCTATCAGAAGAAATAGGTAAGGTTGTATTACTCAGGCGGACTGCTAGGCGAAGAAGAGCCCCTAATACCTAACATTGTAAGAGGTGATCGCTACCAAGCTATTTCTAATTTGTTTTGTGTTATTGTGTAGATAACATACATGATTGTAAGCTGTTATTTTTGTTACAAGTCCCGCGTGGTTTCTTACTGATTCTTTCCAGGACGGAGGATTTTTCCGAACCAGTGGTAAATAAACAAAAAAGTAACTTTCAATAAATATTACTTAAAATCTACATTGAATAAAAAATCTATTTCCTTTTTTGTTTCTGTATATTTTGTTTATAAAAAAAATCTGTATTAGATCAAAAACAAACCCAACTCAAGTAAATTATTTTCATTACTTTAGATTAATATTTTAAGATTGTAATGACAATTTTTTGTCTGCTAACTGTAACCAACGACGCGTTGATAGCTTAAAAGATTCAAAAAGAAGGTATATAAAATCACGCGCTTATTCGAATGCAACGTTGTGTCAAAATTTTAAAGCAATCAGTAAAGAGCTTTCAGAGATTAAAGACTTTGAACAATGGAGTATTCACATTTTTATTTATACTGGGTGACTTTTTACCGTTTGGAAAATAGTATGATGTTTTTTGTAAGTGAAATAGAGGCTATCCTCGCAAATAATCGTAAAATATAACTAATAAACAAAATTTTTGAATATCCAAAAATATAAATCCTACGGCTTTTGCGTTAAAATAAATATAGGTGATATTAATTTAAAGGGCGCAGCGTAGCCTATGATCATTTGTGAATGAAAGCTGTAACTGCGAGCCGAAATGACGTTACGATACATTGACTAAAACGGCGACAATGTCTAGCCTGATTACAGAATGACTAGTTAAGTCCTCTTTCTTTACGACAATATTTCTGGCTACAATGCAAAAGTGCTAGTGAATGTTGCGATATTAAAAAACAACACGCTGCGTTTGTTCGTTTTGTTATGCATAACACTTAAAATTCAGCATTATCATCCGCATTGCAGAACGCAAAAAGCTGATATATTACTTGATGTGCGTTACTATTAAGCGTTTGTTAATACAATACAATAAAAGACAATACAATACAATTATTGTATTGTATTGTGTTGTAGAATTACATGTCAAATTTTATCTCGCATTATAAGGAATTCATAAACAATTTCTAATAATAATTTTTATGCCTATCTACTGCAACATCTTAGGCGTATTCAAAAGGTAGGATCAATTTATTTACAAACTACACTGATTGATATTTACAAAATGTACCTTTCTAGCGATTTCGCAGTAATTGTTCAAAATGTCTACTGTTCCCATCTAAATACAAACTAGCACGTCTCTGTAATTATTTTATTAAATTTCGAAGCATGTCTCTATCACTTTTTTTCTATTCATCATCAGAGATGTTTGGTCTGGTGATTTCGCCGGCCAGTTGACACTCATCCGAATCAGGTGTCCAGATACACGTGCACAGATCGTTTGTAATGTGCTGGAAGTACAATCCTTGCACAGAGGAACGTTTTACAACATTATGTCGATAACGGAAGTATCTTTTGCTGGTTATAGGTTACTCCTATCAATTGACCTTCAACCCATATTGGGCCACTGATGTGGTCGTTAATAATTGCCACCCAAATTTTAACATAGAAATGAGCTTGATGAGCATGTTTTTTATTTTGTGTGGATTTTAGAAACTCCACCAGTGCTCATTGTGCATGTTGTAAATACTAACAAGGGTAAATATCGACTCGTCGCACCGTTTAGGTTTTCACCAGGCAAGACAAAAAACCTCCCCATTGATAGGTGCTCGAAATTAGAGTATTCGTACATGTTTAGGATAACTATCTATCTATGTGGCAGCCGATACACACGCGGAAACAAACAATAAGACGTAATGCCGTAGCTGGTCACAGGCGAAGGCGAGTGTGTAACAAATTCATTGTTTTACTGCCACTCGTAAGGTAGAGTGCGTATGATTTGGATTTCGATAGGTTTTCATAGATTTTTTTATAGAAGGAACAAACGAGCATACGACTTACCTGATTGTAAGTGACCCACCCGTAAGCAACTGCAACGCCAGGGGAATTGCAGATGCGTTGCCGGCCTTTTAAAAAGGAGTAGGCTCTTTTCTCGAAGGGAAGGAAGTCGTATCAGTCCGGAAAAAGCTCTGGTGGTAGTAAATTCCACAAGGAAGTTGTGCGAGGAAGAAAACTTCTTTCAAATTGCACGGTGGTGAACCGCCAGTCATCCAGATCGTATGGGTGGTATCGAGAGTTTTGTCGCGATCTGCGATGGGGAAATTGTGCGGCTGGAATTAGTCCGAACAATTCCTCAGAGCACTCCCCGTGGTAGATGCAATAAAATAAGCAAAGAGATGCAACATTTCTTTGCAGTGCCAGTTAGTCAAGCCGATCGGAAAGAGCTTGGTCGCCGATGATTCGAACAGCTCTGCGCTGGATGCGATCAAATGGAAGGAGCTGGAACTGGGGAGCCCCGGCCCAGAGATGGGAAAAATTTCATGTGCGGCTGAACGTGCGCCTTGTAAAGTTGCAAGCGGTGAGCCGACATGAATTATTGTCGGAATATTGAGGACGTAAAGCTTTTTAGAGGCCAATTTGGCCTTCTCGTCCAAGTGACCACGAAACAGCACGTCACTCGATATGTCAACGCCGAGGATTCTAATACTGGCTGAGACAACAAGGGGAGTGAGTGCCTTGAAACTGAGGAGATACGACGAAGGGTTTTTTTAGCGGTAAACGTGCAAACTTGTGTCTTTTGGGGATTAAACTGGACTAGATTTAGTTCCCCATTCCGAGACTTTGAACAAAGTTTCGACTTCAGACACACATTTGTCCCGGTACTCTGCGACGTTTTCCCGAGAAATATTGGCATGGCCAAACTAACGACTAACGCCTCTCTCCTTGGGCTCTACTGCCTCCGCCCATTTATGAGTTAGGTAACCCGGAAGATCACCAGCCGAACGACCGCGCCGGAAATCGTACTAATCAGCTGGCGAGCATGGCGGTCACTAATCAGCTGGTGATCTTCGAGGTACCACATGAGCTGGCTATTAATAATGGATTCCATTATTTTAGAGAACAAGATGATGGCGATAGGCCTATAGTTGCAGAGCGGTTACCTTTTTTAGGGATCTGGTACACGAGGGCTGTCTTTCATGATTTTGGGACTATGCAGAACTTACTTACTTACTTACTTATCGTCACGCACAATCCCTAACGGGGTAGCCAGAGAGATCAGATCGCCAAGTGTCACGATCCTTACATACCTCTTTCGCTTCTTTCAGGTTCATTAACTTCTTCATACATGCACGTCTAGGTATCCGAGTACTCTTGACCCTCCCCTCTTCGAGCAATTTGCTCACATGGTCTTCGAAAGTTAGTATCGGTCTACCTCTACACCTTTTAATATTTACTTTCGCTTTATATATTTTCTTCACCATTCGGTCTTCACTCATTCGTTCAACGTGCCCAAACCATTGGAGTACGCCCCTATCAATTTTTGTGATAAGGTCATCTTTCAATCCTGCCGAATCTCTTCGTTTCGCTTTCGGTCGGCTATGGTAACACCACACATTTTACGAAGAGATCACATCTCCACTGCATTCAACTTGCTTTTATGCTTCTTCTGGCATACCCAGGTTTCGCTGCCATATAACAAAGTCGGTACCAACGCCTCCTCTGTGTACAACCCTACCCTGCTGTATATTATTACCCACCCCGTAGACAGAGAAACCTATAGACTAAGCTCCTAAACACTTTTTTTCTCACTTTAACCAACTTGTAAACTCCTTAGACCGCTACGAACTGTTAAAGTTGTTTAGCAAAGTGTAGTTTGCTAAACAAAAAAAACCGACACGGAGAAAGGGACAAACAATCACACCACTCTGTCTCATTTCTACGCAAGACGTATGCATAAATCTATCTTTTTCGTGTGCGAATGCGAAAGAAGTCGTCAATTTGTCTATAGGTTTCTCTGTCTACGACCCACCCTAAGGGCTTGCTTGTATTTTCATTATTTGCAATATTTTCAATATTGCAAGGCGTGCACTCTTCACCACGCTTTGCCTTTTTACTAATGCATTCAGGGCACCATTGACTTTGTTTCCGGCAGCGACACGCCTATCCACATCTAAATCACATCTTCCATCCCGGCTGAAAGCACTCCCCAAGTATACAATTTCATTTACCTGTTCTAGACATTCCTGATTTACCCATATTTCACATTTCGTTCTCTCTTCGTCCTTTTCAAATACTATTAAATATTAAATTAATTTGACTATGCAGAAGGAGGAGGAATACTGGAAAAGACGTGTTAAAACGGGTGCCAACTCCGGAGCACACGTCTTCAGCACAGTAGGAGGGACGCCATCCGGCCCATTTGACTTGTTGACGTCCAGGGAGAGGAGTGCTCTGCGCACTGAGCGTTGGGTAAACAGGACATCCTGCATGGAGCACTCACTCCGTGGGATGATCGGCGGTGTCTTCCCCTCGTCATCAAGAGTCGGACCTAAAGAGAGAGCTCTGCAGATCGGCTTTGTCCTTTGCGACATGGGTCAGTGAGTCGTCCTTCCTGTGCAGAGATGAGAACGATGGCTGACAGAAGTTCCCTTGGACAGCCTTGACGAGAGACCAGAATGCACGTGTTCCCGAAGGAAGACGAACTAGTTTCTCGCCAATTCTGCCGTTGTGCTCTGACTTTGCCTTGACAATGACACTTTTGAAGGACTTGGAGGCAGAATTGTACTTCTTCTTAGGGTCGCTGGTATTTGCATCCTAAGACGTCGATGCGAGAGCCCAGGTCTGGTAACACTACTGCTTATGACGTAGTGCAATGCAGGAGCGACCAAACCAAGGCTGGGCTCTGCCTCCGATAGGTACCACAGATGATGGAATAAAAATTTCCATTCCTTGCCACATCAGCAACAGAATCAGCAACAACGCTGGGATCATCCGGCGAGAAGCAAACCCTCCCCCATGGGTTGGATGCAAAAAAGATCGCATCCCGTCCCAGTCTGCTGACCTATAATGCCAAACACGGCGGCAACCTGCAATACGCAACCGCAATGAGAGCGTGAGTGGCATCGTACTCAGGATCAGACAATGGTCCGAGGAGCCAAGAGAGGCATCGACGAAGACCTGATATCCATCCGAATGAGAGGTCAGCAGAAGATACAATAGGGAAGGTACATGATTCTACATCTGGGATCCGCGTAGGCGAGTTATTGTTTACTTAGTTCTAATTTTTTGTTTAATTTTTTTAGTATGGAAATTTTACTCCAAATTAGTAATATTTATTCATAGATCAATGTCATAATATATTAATAAAAAAAATGTAAATTATCAGTGCTATAGGCCACTACTCCGTTCACCTGTTATTACACCCTATTTTTTCCCAGACGGTAAAAAAGTCATCCATTATAAATAACTGTAATTTGTAGAATCAGGCATCGCATTTTGCAATTAACAATTTCAATTTTGCCCGAGTTCAATAACTCGAGTTGCTCACGTGCAGTGAAATTTACACCGAGCTCTAACCTCCTGAGCTTTGAAAATAAGGCACGTGTTTTAGTAATTATATCTTAATAACAAAAAAATATACATGGTATAGTCGGTGGCTCTAGACTGGTAGCCAATATTAACATCAGATCAGGACGTTGCGATAGTTTTTGAGAAATATTTTACTGATATTGCGAGCCGTATAGTAGTGGCTGAGAATATCCATTACCACATATCTTCACGTGAGTGTCGTAAAAGGTGACAGAGGGTGGCAGGCAGGAGATGGCCAGTATCATCTTCCTGATAACAGCAATTACACAATAAAAAACTGCGGTTGCCGACCCGCTCGTCAAGCGTGGCAACTATGGCAAACATCCTCCCATAAGCAATGACACAAACAAACGGCCTCAGTTCCCGGCGGCCACACTATTTCTAGCTACGGTAGCGACCATGGTAACAGCGGGGCAGGGGGTGCTAAGAACCTCTGGTGGAGGTTCGGTTGCCACCTACAACGACTCGACCTGGCAACATATAACGCACGCACCCTGGAGGACTGACGAGAAGATCCTGGAGCTGGAAGGAGAGGTAGACAAGTCATAGTCATAGTCATAGTCATTTATTCCTTAGAACAATATTACATTGTATTGGAAAATTAATTACACAAAATCAGAAATTACGTTTACATGCAATTGACTTAAATAAAACAAAAATCGAATAAAATTTAAATATCATTTGACAATCATTCTATATACTTATATACATTTAATAGTTTTCATGTCATAATTAAATATTTTTCATGCCATAATAGATTAAAATATAGTACATAAACAAAAAAAAAATTAACATTCATTAAGTTTATTTTTGTCATTTAGGTATTCGTCAACTGAGTAGTAGCTTTTCTTAATTAATAATGATTTGAGTTTATTTTGGAATTTTCGGTGGCAATAAATAACTTAAAATGAGATAGGTAAAGAATTAAATAGTGCAATGGCTTGATGCCTTGTGCTGTGGCGTACAACATTCAATGTTGGTGTAATTGAAGTTTTTAAATCTTTTCGACGTGTCATTTCTCTCTTTTTCCTTTCTTCGTTTGTTTCATATTTGTAAAGATTTTTTACTAAGTATGTAAATGAAACTAAGATATACAGAGAGGGAACCGTAAGTATGCCAAGTTTTCGAAAATGTTCTTTACACGACTCAATTTGTGGAATACGTAACATGGTGCGGACTGCTATTTTTTGTAATACAAACGCTTTCTTAATATTATATTTATAACTGTTGCCCCAGAATTGTATGCTGTAACGAAGTTGTGATTCTACTAGAGCAAAATAAACCAACTTAAGCTGCTTTAACGTCACTTCGTCTCGTAAACTTCTTAAGGCATAGCATTCTGAACTGATAGTAGATTCTAGTGCTGTCATTTCCTTTTTCCAGTTCAAGTACATGTCAATGTGGATTCCTAGAAGTTTTACTGATTGAACAGATTCAATATTTTTACCGTCAATGTTAATGTTTATTGAGTCCTTTTGTCTTGCTGTAGATTTGAAAATCATTGCGTACGTTTTATTTGTATTTATTAGTAGATCGTTAGTAGCAAACCAATTTTTAAAGTCATATAGTGTGCTTTTCATTTTGGTATTTAGTTCGTCTATCGAGTTAGCAGATACAATCGCGTTTGCATCATCCGCATAAATAGTTAACTTTACGTCTTGCTGTTTGGTATGTATGTAAGCAGTTAAATCATTAATAAATATATGTATTATAAATAATATGGTTCCCAAAATGGAGCCTTGTGGAACACCCTTCTTTAAGGTTTTCAATTTAGATTTGTATATCGTTTTAACGCCGTCTATTATTGTTTTAATCTCAACAAATTGTTTTCTATTTGATAAGTAGGATTCAAATAACCTTAAGATTGAGCCTCTAACTCCGTAATGTTCCAATTTCAGTAGTAGTATATTATGGTTTATCGTGTCAAAAGCCGAACTCAAGTCTAAAAATAGACCTCCTACCTTATATTTATCATTGAGTCTACATACTACATCACTGACTAGCGTATTTATAGCATCTATAGTACCTACACGCGTTTGATAACCAAATTGCCTCTCACTTAATATATTATTTTGTCGCAAATGTGCTACTAGTCTTACCTTTATCAGCTTTTCATAAATTTTAGATAAAATTGGTAGCAAGGAAATCGGTCTATAGTTATTGGGGTCCATTTTACTTCCCTTTTTATGTACCGGAAGTACTCGTGCAATCTTAAGCTGATCAGGAAACAGAGATTGTTCCACACACTTATTGAAAAGATAAGCTAAAGATTCAGCCAATATACCAATATTATCTTTAATAATCTTGATGGGTATTTCATCATAACCATGTGATCTTTTATTTTCCATTTCCTTAACTGTTTTTAAAATTTCATGGCTAGTAATAATCTTAAAAGGCATATCTGTTACAATTTTCTGCACACTTTGTTTGAGAATTAATTGTGCGGAGATTGTATCACTAGCGTTTTTGCTTAATGAATTAGTTTCACTAAAATGACTTGAGAAAACATTTGCTACATCCTGTTTATTACTTACGATGTTATTGTTTACCTTTTGTAGTATATTCTCTTCTTTTTTACGAAACGAATTTTTCCTACTTCCATTTACAATATTCCAGATTTCTTTATTAGAATTTAACGCCGACTCAATTTTTCTTTGTATAGCTATTTGTTTTGCTTTTCTCAATATTCTTCTATATATCTGTATGTATGACCTTTTATATTTATCTGCAAACACTCCATTACATATTTTAACATTTAATGTCAGAAACCTTTTCATTTTACTTGAAACCATAATACCTTTAGTGATCCACTGTAATGTATTTTTTTTAGGATGTATTTTTCTCGTCCTTTTCTTATAACAGTTGCTCTGGAATATTATAAGGTTATCCGAGATCCGAAGAGAGGGAGAGGACACGATAATACTCGAATCCGGCAACTTGTTCTATCACTTAAAGGGCAACCATCTCTCCAAAGGAGGTGTTGGATTTATTGTTCACAAGTCTCTCGTCAACAACGTTGTAAAGATTGGTAGTGTGTCGACGAGGGTTGCTTATCTGATAGTCAGAATCACCAAATGGTTTATAGACTATATTAGGTGTGTGTGTTTGAGTAAATTATGACAAAGTAAATTCGCTGAAGGTCATACAGGTTTATGCACCAACCTCAGCACATCCCGAGGAGGTGATGGAGGAAATGTATGAGGATATCTCTAGAGCCATGCATTCCTCCGAAACCCACTATACGGTGTTGATGGGAGACTTCAACGCAAAGTTCAAGGCAGCATTCGGGAGATTGCGACACATCTTCTCATCAGCTATACTTCAAAACCTAAAAACGAGACTGTACAACCAGTGCGTGTTGCCAGTGATCACTGATGGAACTGAGACGTGGTCCTTCACTGCTGGCCTCATGAGGACGCTCAAGGTCGCTCAGCTATGAAGAGGGCTATGCTCGGAGTTCCTCTGCGTTATAAACTTAGAAGTGAGGATATCTGCAGTATAACCAGAGTGACCGACGTAGCCCAACGGATTAGTAAGCTGAAGTGACAATGGACCGGCCATATAGATCGAAGAAACGACAACCGTTGGGGAAAAAAGGTTCTTGAGTGGCAGCCTCGTACCGATATCTGAAGTGTAGGGCGACATTCCACTAGATGGAGTGATGACCTGGTAAGACATGCAGGAAGTAGATGGATGCAGGTGGCTCAGGACTGTGCTTTGTAGCATTACTTGAGGGAGGCCTGTGTTCAGCAGTGTATTTGGGAAGGACTGTTATGACGATGATGATAGTGATCTTATTCATTAAGTCACTGAATTCTTCTCCTGATGGCAGGATTCATTACTTAAACAAAATGTAAATGCGTGTACAAAGAATTTTATATTTTAAATATTCTGATTGTAATTAGATCTTATAATGAAATTGCCCAGACAATATCAAGTTCAATAGTAATTCATGTCTCTACGGTGTACAAGGTAAACATTTTCACTTAATTGAAAACAGTATTATGTTATACATTATTTATTATAATTAGATAAGTCAATTAACTACACATTAGTAAATAACAAATTACTAATTACGTCAAACTAAATTATTAATAAAAACGAAAAAACTAAATTATAAATTAGTTATATTATATTATAGACTATATTAGATGTGTTTCGCTCTTTTAGGTTATTGCAGACATGACATCAAATGAACTACCAAAATTACCGAAAAAGAAAAGAAATTATTTGAGCATTATTGACAAGTATGATACGAAAAATGCTCTTCGAAATGTGATGCACAAATTTTATTTTCAAAATGAAATGCTTTCATTAGATTAAATCCTAAACATAATAAAGGAAAATTATGATCTACCGTCTATGTCATCGACATTGTTCAAAGCACAAACAAAATTGTGTTTTCCTATAATAAGTAAAAGAATTAGAAATAGTATTTTAATATTACAAGAATTATATAACGATTATTTTATTTATAAGTTCTTGTGCACAATATATTTATACTATATCCAATATTGCTTTATTGTTATTCACTTATGAAACTATTTTTATAAAAAAAAATTTAATTTTCTCTACATAATATTTTAGAAGTATTCAATAAAAACGGGCTTTACAATTTCAAAACAAGAACAAAAGCGTTGGCTCCACCCCTAACAATGACCGATCTCACTCTTTCAATATCAGCAATGTGCGAGATACATACTCAGTATTCGTTTTAAAAAAAGTGGACTATAGTACCGAATCTGGTGTTTCCTGATTTAATGAAGCATATTAAAGTAATACCTTTATTTAAACCGGGTAATAAATTGGACCTCGGCAATTTTATATCTATTTCTGTACTGCGAACACAGTAAAATTAAAAAAAAATCTTGATCAAATGTAAATTTTTTTATGTTAATAATTTACTAAATCAAATCAACTCTATTCGGTTTTACAAGGGGTTGCTAGGCAACTGATGCTGGAGTCGAGCTGATTAAATATATCTTCAATGCATGGGAGAATTCACAGGATGCTTTGGGTATATTATGTGACCTATCGGTACCCTTCCATTGTATTCACCATGAAACATTAATCAGAAAACTTCAACACTACGGTGTAAGAAGTGATGCTCTTAAATTTAATATTTCATATTTAAGTAACAGAACGCAAATAGTTTTCATTAACAGTGTGAGTTCATCCGGGTCGATAATACAAACGGGCGTGCCTCAGGGCTCAACTCTCAGCACCTTTTTGCTTCTTGTATATACTAATGACTTACCTTGCATAGTAGAGCATAACCACGATATAGTATTATTTGATGAAACTTCAATTATTTCGAAATTAAAACAACAGTTACTAAATTATGACAAAGTAAATAATGCTATATCTAAATTAGTATATTAGTTTAATGTTAATAAATTTGCATTTAAATGGCACTATTTTCTTGGGATCAATAGACGCGAAGCTTCAATGGGGCAAATATATCAAAACTAGCAAGCAGTCTTAATTCTGCAGCATATGCTGTAAAAAGGATTAGAAGTCTTACCAATGTTGAAACAGCTAGACTACTTTACTTTAGCTATTTCTATAGTATATTGTTTTACGGTATTTTGCTATGGGGGCACGCGACTATTACTGAAATTATATTTGTTTTACAGAAGAGGGCCATAAGAGCAATATATGATTCAAACCCTAAAGAGTGGCTAGGACAAAAAATTAAGAAATTAATATTTTAGCTTTAGCCTCCGAATACATTTATGAAAATGTAATGTATGTACACACAAATGTAAGTAGTTTTACAAACCTAAGTGATATTTATTCTGTAAATACTAGGAACAGACACAAGCTAGTAGTACGTTACTTGATTCCACTGAGTCAGTACTTCATTCTCTATATCTTATATATATATATATATATATTAATTATGGATGATAATAATCTCTGGAAAAGGTGATCGCTTCTAAGCTATTTCCAATTTGTTTCGTGTTAACTGTAACATACATGATTGTACGCTGTTATTTAAAAAAATAACCGCTGGTTTTCTTGCTAGTTCTTCCTAGGACAGAGGTTTTTTCCAAACCAGTGGTAAATCAAAAAAGTCACTTTCAATAAGTATCATTTATAACCTATAATGAAGAAACACTTTTTGTTTCTGTTTCTGTTTCTATTTGAAACAAAGAGACGAAAATTAATGACTTGTAAATTTTTATTTTTAAAATTGATTATTTAAGTACTAAATTATTTCTATGTAGTTTTAATAACAGCAAAAAACCGACCATATAAATTAAAGATAATAAATTTGATATTGTTTATTCAAATGTAATGTATATTCTATTTAAAAAGTATAAAATGATTTCCAAATAATAGCAGGAGTCCGGAGCTAACCCAAAGTGTATCGAAAAATTAAAGCCCCGACTTCAGAAGCATGTGAAAATTATTATATTTTATGTAGTAGGTGTATAACAACCATTCTAAGTGAACTAAGTAAAATCACAAGCTCAGAGTAACTACTAGAATGTCGTCTAAAAAGTTGCAACGTAAACTTCTTCCCAGAGGTACATAATAAAAAAGAATCATTTGAATCAGTTCAGTCTTTTTCGAGAAACCGATGAATATCTTCATAAATATAATTCTTCTGTACGTGTGTTTATTATTGAACTCATCCTAAGCGGGTGGACCATTTTGATGAAATTTTGTGTGTGTGTGTGTGTTTGATTAAGTCCGTGGATGGTTTATATTTACAAATTCACTTTTATTTTATTTATTTTTTATTTATTTATTACATAAAAATATGCAAGTTGACTGTAGAACTTCGGCTGTTTGAGGTCGGAGGACTTTTACCAGTTTGCCAGGCAGTTTTACCAGGCTTTTAACAGTTACAACCCCATATCATCCCTAGGGTGTCATAAGAGGCGAAAATGTGTAAACAGGAGACGCAGCAGCATTTTTATGATAACGGCTTAAAATAATAAAAATAGCGGTTGCCGGTTGTGTGCCAAGCGCAAAAACAGCGACGACCCTGCTATGAGACAATCTACGAGAACTTATTATTACTCTTTTTGTCTTCTGTCTTATACTTTTATGTTACTAGACGTATCGATCAGTTCCCGCCAACGCATTAGGGAAGGCGGGAAAGGATAAATGCTTTAGTACGGTAGCTTATAGCCGTAACATATTACGAGTATATCTAGTAGTGTCACTGTAACATAAGTAGTTCGTTGCCGTTGTCACTAAAAAGAGCCTTAATTCTTTATGATAATTACATTATTTGTAATAATAACTAAAAAAAATATTATTGTTAAAAAGTTCGTTTATTAATAATTTGTATTGAAGCTTCATGGAAGAAAAAAACATGGTAAATATAATATGTTAATTATATATTTTTATAGAATAAATGATATAAAAATAATAATTTTTAATAGAATAAATACAATGTACAGTCTATTTTAGTGTCAGTGTGTTTGACCCCGTTCAAATTCATCCCCACAAATCATCTGATGTGATAGTATTCAAGCTCTGGGTAATTTTAAAGAGATCATGGTCTGTTATTATACTAGTTCTCTATACTCTTTAGACTGAAACACAGCAGTGCCCGCACTGCTGCTTGCCAGCGGCAGGAATGAAAGGGTGGTACCTAGATGGTCAGAAAAAGGAGCATCAATTTTCTCGGATTTACCAGAAGGTATCAGTACTGGATCTCAAAGGAAACATGTTCTGTTTTCCAATTACACCAAGGTCAACCTGATTTCATCAGACTGCAGGCAACTCGTACGGTGCTTTGAAATAGCGTATATGTTTTGTTGACGTGATAGAACTATGCTGCAGCTATTTCATGATATGTAGATGTCTATGAGCCACAGCATACACGTACCAATGATGTACTGCATGCTTTTTTGTCGCCTTTATTTTATATGAAAAGCGGAAATGAATCCATTGTACATCTGGAAGCAAGTTAAGTTAATTTGACTAAGCCCCAGGTAGACTCAGTGTATGAAAAATACTTATTTATCGGTAGGATGGTATACAATTATTTATGTACGTGGTGGAGGTTTGCTGCAGCTATATTATAGTTGTAACACAAATGGGTTGGTTCGACCGGGTTAGGAACACGCTCTTCCACGATGTTCTAGAGTAGTAGGGCTGGAGGTCCTTTTTAGTGGAAACAAAGCATTACATTTTGTATTTCTGGAGTGACAACGCATCTGCATTTTGATTCTTAATTGGGGATAAATGTAGATGTCTACGGGCCTCGGCATACATCTACCATTAGGTAAGTTATGTGCTCATTTGTCAACCCTATTCTATATTTAAAAAAAAAACTTTATTATTTTATGAACATGCCGTTAAAACTTGCTGTGGTAGCTCAGGTGTTAAACGCTCTGCTTGAATTTTTATAAATAAACAAAGTTTAAATTTGCCCAGTACCAAAACATAGAGTATGGTGAGGTCAGCGCATGTCCTCACGATAATTTAAATAGGAACTTGTGAAATTTGTCCACCATATTGAAAAACTTAAAATAGTTAGAAAGAGTAAATGAATAATACATTTACTTTCTAATTCAAAATCTTTCAGAAATGAGAGTTTTATATTTTTAGATACACTAGGGAATTATATGAGCCCGCGGTCCACCTAATGACAAGTGGTACTGTGGCCCTTAAGAATCAAAATGCAGATAGGTCGTTACTCCTAAGTACTGAGATGAAATAATTCGTTTTCAGTAAAAAGGGTCTCCGGTTCGCTACACTCACCATATGAAACATGTCAGCATTTAGCTGCTATTTTACGCTGGTTTTCCGTGAGAGTGTGATTCTTCCCTTAAATTTAGCACGCCTTCTACTGAATCGATGTCGTGTACCCTGTAAATGGTTTTAATCTGTGTTCTTCGTTCCTGCAATAATAGTCTAAAACTTAGTACAGAAACGAAAGTAGTTTAAAAATGTTATGTGGTTTATGTGAAATAAATCTTGAAATTTTCTATTCTATTACTATTTTTATAGCTATATTTTAAATAAAATATAATATCTTTAATATTTTAGGCAAAAAACCCTCACGTCAGGAATGTAATAATGGCAAACTAGACGCAAATGTGTCGTATAGTAGAGTGTAGGATGTGTTGAGATCGGGAAACCTCAATCAGATTTACTATTACGGACGCCTACTAATTCTTCCTGACTGTCGGAGCAGAATACGTGAGCAGAGCTCCCTAAGAGCTTAATGCACGTACCTTCTCAAACCAAAGGAAATGAAATAAACCTATCTCATTCTGTACAACACCCACTCTCGGCTCACACCTACATCGCCAAGGCGAAGCTACAGGCCCTGTTTTTCAGCCCACAATTCAGTCGAACCCCTGATGCGAGTCGGGACGCACGCCTACAGAAGCAGCCGCACAAACCGTAAATCATACTATATAACCATTATCGGTCGATCGCAACACCAGCGATGAATTTTTGACAAAGTAGCAGATCTAAAAAAAATCGACGATATTTCGGTCATAAATTTCAAGCAGTAGCATCCGGTATAACAATAAAGAAAACTTTTAAAATATCGAACTCTTGAACAAGTGTTTTGTGGAATCGTACGCAGATACGGCCCAACAGGTGAGTGATAAAATATCCCTGCATTCTGTTAATTAAGTTATAAAAATTACAATGGATCATTTTTAATGTCTTACATTTTAGCAGGGATTGCGTATTTAAACTGTATAGTTAATAATATAATATTTAACAAGCTTTTTGTTAGTTTTATATATTTTCTAAATCTAAAAAAATTTTAAATTGTAAAATATCTTTTAGCTTACAACAATAAATAATATTGAGGTACTAAATTTATAATTTTAATTATCATAAAGATTCTTTAATTGTTTTGACGCAATAAAGCAAAAATTATTTATCTAGTTGATTAATGATGTAAAAATGATTAAGTTAATATCCACGTAAATACAAAATGCTGTGTACCTAGTAAACTAGGCAAACCACTAGAAACTAGGTAAGACAAATCATTTTTCATGCAATTTTCATGCGAATCTTAGCAAAATTTTCACATATTTAAGGTACCGGTTTACCGCACAGAAAGGTTTGATTGTGTAATTAATTACTAAACTAGCTTCAAAAATAATTATTCAAAAAAGTAAGTACTTAAGTTTAAAAAAGTTAAGTAGATTTTTCTCTATGGGCGTGGTTTCTTACGATGTTTTTAAATATAAGAGAACGAGGTAAAGAAAAGAATATAAATAACAAAAGTTAACGCTTCATTATTTGCGATTAAATCAAAAACATTCAAAAGGTTTTAAATATTTAAAAGAAAACTAAATCTTCTAGATTGGAGTGCTTTTAAGAAAATTTAAAAAATTAATTTAATAAAAAAGTAAATGTTTTAAAACCCGTAAAGCAAAAGGTTAAAGTACTGCGTGGGTACTAAGCAGTACTCATTAACTTTGAATAAAAAAAAAACTCTCTTTTAATCAGCCCGTAACCTTTCACTGCTGGGCGTGAGTTTAGACCTCACTTTCCTAATATGGGAATAATTTGCCGTAATTGCTTTGCTTGGTAGGCATATTGACAAATGTATTAGTACTAAATGCCTCTTTTTTATATGAGAGGGGGAAAGCTTGCGGCTCACCTGATGGTAAGTGACTACCGCGGCCCAAAAACAACTGCAATACCAGGGGAATCGCAGTTGCGTTGTCGGTCTTTCAGAAAAAAGTAAATTCTTTTCTTGAAGATCTCTAAGTCCAAAAAATTGCCGGTCCTAAACTATTCCACAAAGAGGTGGTTCGAAGAGGGAAACTCCTAGTAAAACGCACAGTGGTGGTCGTCAAGCATCGAGATAGTGTGGATGGTGTCGTGAGTTTTGTCGTGATGTGCTTTCGTGAAATTTGGCGGCTAGAATTAATCCGAACGATTCCTCAGAGCACTTCTCGTGGAATTCGATAGAAATAATATTCCCTTTGCCGATTTGAGAATTTTACATCTAGCATATACTAAATATTTTTCGTAATTAGATCGCGTGAAGATTTTCCTGCTTTTCTCATAGTCGCCCCTTGCGACATGACGGAACAATAATGGAGTGATTGTTTTTTATGCAGGACAAATAAATAACATTTTCATTAAATTATTGAAACATACATGGGATTTCGTGAGTGCAAATTAAGACATATTCATACCATAACATAAACACTCACGCCTGTCACCCAGAAGGGTAAGCAGAGACCACAAACTTCCATTTGGCACGATCCTGACATACCTCTCTCGTCTCCTCCACATTCATATACCTACGCATACATGCTCGTCGGTTAAGGGTACTACTAATTTGGCCCGTTTTCAATATATCGCCAATTTGGTCGATAACCTTTCACCTAGGACGTCCCTTACCGACTCTTCCATTCACTTCTGCAACATAAATTTGCTTTGTCACTCTTTCCTCATTCATTCTTTCTAGGTGAACAAACCACCGAAGCATTCCTTTCTTAATCCTGGTCACAGCATCATCTTACAAACCACACTCTTCTTTTATCACACAATTTCTCACCTTGTCACTCAGATTCAGCTCTAACATATTTCTTAGCGACCGCAAATCTGCTGCCTTTATTCTACTCTCGTGCTTCTTCTGCCACACCGAACTTTCACTACCATACATTAAAGTAGGAACTAACACAGCATTTTGAACTACCATACGTGCCTTTTCGACATATTCTGACTTTTCACAATAGAGTGTAGATCTCCATTTACTTTATTTCCTGTGTTCACTCGTCGTTCTATATCTTTAATCATATCTCCCATCCTTGCTGAATACACATCACAAAATGTACAAACTCATCTACTTGCTCGACCAACTCCCCTTCTATTTTTATCTCACATATCGTTTTACTTTCTTCTCTTTCAAAAAACATAACTTTCGTCTTACTTTTGTTCACTTTGATACTCTATATAGATTTTAAAAACTTGTTCATTAATGTAACCGTCATTTGCAAGTCGGCCGCCGACGATGCAAAAAAAAAAACAAAAAACAAACACATATTCCTACAGATTTTTACTCCTCATATTATTATGATTCAGTTTTCTTGACAAAATTTTTAAATTTCGAGATATATTTTCTTTTAATGTTACACTCATATACAGTGACCCAGTTTAGAACCTTGGTAGCTCTAGGAAAGCGGTCATCGTAAGTTCCGTTGTACGCAAGCAACATAAGTCTATAAACGTTTTAAGCCACGCCGCAGTTATTATGGCTGCACCACGTATGTCTCGATCGGGGAAAGCAGCATATTCTGACAGTATGCCATCGTAACGTAACAGCTTAATGCTACTGTGTTTCGTATGGTGAGTGTAGAGAACCGTAGATCACTTTTACTTGTAACAAAGCTTTCTACCTTAGTCTTTAGGAGCGACAACGTATCCACATTTTGATTCTTAAAGATATCTGTAGGTGTCAATAGACCGCAGTGTCCACTTTACATCAGGCGGACTGTATGCTCGTTTATCACCCTTATAATAAAAACCGGTGATATTCGCCATAAAATCAATTTACTAATTTGTCTCAGGGCTAAAGTATTTGAGAATATGTGTAGACGTCGAAAACTGGAGCAATGCGGCGTACTATTTAGTCCAAGACCCAAGAATTTCTAAGGCGCCTGTGCATAGCATTGGGGCGTATATTAAAGGCCTAAGGTTTAGGTTACTGTAGGTTGTTAAGTTATGCATTGTAAAGTCTTTTAGTAAAAACTAAATACCGACTACATACAACTAAAAGGAATAAAATAATTTTAAATTCCGAAGTCGGTGTATACATTGTACGGAAATAGAGGAGCGTACTAAGAAATGTCACAATCTGAATGTTGTTTAGCTAGTT
This sequence comes from Parnassius smintheus behrii, assembly GCA_036936625.1. Lineage (NCBI taxonomy): Eukaryota > Metazoa > Arthropoda > Insecta > Lepidoptera > Papilionidae > Parnassius > Parnassius smintheus. The sequence continues at coordinate 13,875,242 of JAUPFT010000030.1, read as the reverse complement.
ATATTAAAGATTTCATCACCCGTTTTGCTACCTTTAGGGATGAAATGAAATAAAAAATAATCTATTTAATATATATATATATATATATATATATGTATGTATATATATATATATATATATATATATATATATATATATATATATATATATATATATATATATATATATGTATATATATATAATCATCAAAATTGGTTAACATTTAATGAAAGTGTCGCGTAATATGTAACGAAAACTAAATTATGAAAAAATACATTTAGTGAAATTGTTAACCTCTTCCTTTTTTTAGAATTCAGCTATAAATAAACATAAAGACCATAAAACAATGATGTTCAAGAAAGTATAAGACACCAGAAAATCGAAAACATTGCACAAATTTTATGTGTTTAAAAAGTGTAAAGAAAAACGTACGACAAAACATGTTACACGAGGTACTTCTTCACATTTATAATTTTTTTATGTCCCGCAACATAGAGGATATGTCAGACAGGTATGGTATAGTACCCATCAGCATAAAAACCCATTGCGTCTCGGATATGTTTGATTAGACCACCCCTTACTCAGGTACCCTCAAAGTGATCATGTTAGTGTCACAATGATTCAGGACCACTTAAAAGTCAAAAGCTACTTAACTGAACCGTTGAGTAAAGTGGTTGTGTAACGTAAAATTTAATTAAGAAATTACCATTTACAAATCTCGGACGGAAAATTAAATCTCTGAATTTATATTCGAAATTTGCTTACAAATGTATTAAAATATTTGTGTGAGATTCTGTTTAAATGATTGAATTTACCTCCGAAAATACTCGTAGCGTTATTATTATAAGTTTAAAAATAACCGTAAAGCAGCCAGTGTTTTCCCCGAAAAATGAGTGTAATATTTGAAAAATTGTAATTCTGAAAATAAACTTCTTGGAACACAAGAATCACTAAAATGTTGTTCAAATAATTGAAAATGTTTTTTTAAAATAAAATTATATTTTTATACGAGCAAACACGGTGGCTGTCATTTAACAAACATTGCTATTGAGCTATTAATAGAAAAATACGGAGAAATACGCTTTACATATAGGATTGTTACTCGCTTTACATTAATCCTTTACTTTGTGCGAGCAATACTTGTATATAAAAATGGTTTCTCGGCAACTGCTGTAATTTGCTGATTCGGATTAACTTTTGTATAAAGATAATGTTTAACTTCCCAAGTTAATCTTGATATGGGTAATTTCTGAGATTTATTTTATAACACCGGGGAAAGCCAATAATAATATTTTTTTAAATTAAGCACAGATGGAGACATTATATGCTCAAAAATAGTATAAGAGGGGCACTCCTCTTTCTTGTTTTCTACGTTTTCAAATCCTCGACGTCGTGCAGTTTCGTGGTCACTTGGAAGAGAAAGCCAAATTTACCTAAAAAGCTAGGTGTACTCAGCAGAGCGGGACAGTATTTCATGCCCGCCGCTAAGTTGCAGGTGGTTTGCCTGCAACACTGCAAGGTTTGGATTCAGCCTCACATGCCAGCTCCAACCAATCGCATCCAGCGCAGAGCAGTATGAATCGTTGGCTATCGAGCTCTTTCTAATCGTATTGACTTCCTGGATCTGCAAAGAGATGTTGTATATCTTTGTGTATTTTATCGTATCTACCTCTGGGAGTACCCTGAGGAATTGCTCGGACTAATTCCAATCGCTAAATTTCACCATCGCACATTGCGACAAAACTCGTGATACCATCTATACCAGCTGGATGATTGGCAGTCCACCACTGTGCAATTCACAAGATGTTTTCTGTCTCGCAAAACTTTTTTGTGGAATCAACTAACACCAGGGATTTTATCGGACCGATACGACTTACGGATTTTCCAGAAAAGGGCCTACTTTTTTTTAAAAGGCCCGCACCGCTCTTGCGATTGCCCTGGTGTTGTAGTTGTTCATGGGTGGCGATCGACACTTACCATCATTTGAGCCGCATGCTTGTTTGCCCCTTATTCTAAAAAAACCATTTTACAAGTTCTATCGTTGCTAACTGTCATCATTGTCATAATCATCACCCTGTGATAATCTATTGTACAGGACATTCACTCCGAGAATGCAACAGTCAGACCAACAAGGAAAGACTTAAAATCAAAGTTTTTAAAAATTTTCACAAGTTGTCTGTTAGATTTACTATCATCATTATCATCGTCATCGGATCATCAGCCTGCAGTAGTTTACTACTGGACGGTTATCTTTCAGAGAATGATCATCAGATCAACCAAGAAAGTTACATTTCAAGTGACTAAGAATCAAAATGCAGACAATGCGTTGTCACTCCTGAGGGCTAAGATGGACTGCCTAGTTTCTAGTAAAAGGGGTCTCCAGTTCACTCACTATATGAAACACAGAAACATTAAGCTGCTATTTAACGCTGGTATTCTGTGAGAGCGTGGTCCTTCCCTAGTCCCCCGAGTGACCCATTTGTGCTACATCTATAATATAACTTGGCCCTACCACGTACAAAACGATACAAACGACATGTTTTCACGCACATATGGGCATATGTAAATCCATTTGTAAGTAAAACACGGTTTTAGGTACTTATATGGGCGTAAGTGTTCGTGGTATTATAATAAGCTGGGAATGGCATCCGTGCATTTTATGTCTACGTAATCTCCTGTCTTTTTCTTATTTGGTCGTAGCAGCCAATAGCGATTGCCTGCTATGATCTGTTTACCCCAACGTTGGGCGAATGAGTTGTTTCGCACTGGTACTGTTGCATTCAATTACATGTATGTGAGATTTGGGTTAAGTTGTTTCGAATAAAATTTCCTCCATTTGTCTATTGCCAAAATCTAGTCTGTATATTATTTATTATCTACACATACATAATACAAACAAAACTGGAGTGTTTGTGATATCGAAATAACTACTTTATATTAGGCAGATGGATTGCATTCTATTAAGACATAAACCATTTTAACATTTTTTGTCTGTCTGTCTTTTAGGGCTAATCTTAGCTAAACAGGTTGTGACAAAACTTCACGAACTGAAAGTGATATGTTTCATCCAAAAAACGTGTATATTTTTTTGTAATATTGAAAAATAAGAAAAACAACTCTTCAGCTATATTACTGGTATAGTTGTTGCATGAATTGGTCGGCTCGACCGGGAATAGCAGCTTAACACTGCTGTGTTTCGTATGGTGAGTGTAGAGGACCGAAGACCCTTTTTACTGGAAACGAGGCATTCCATCATAGTCCTCACAGGTGACAACGCACCCGCATTTTGATTTGTAATCGAGGATATATGTAGATGTCTATGGGTCACAGCAACCACTTACCATCAGGTGGACTGTGTGCTTTCTTGTTATTCTTATAATATTCTTTCTTATAAATATGCAATAAAAAAAAAACTGATAAAACGAATGATTTATCTCATAAAATTTATGATATGTAAAATAAAGTTCCGAAAGAATTTGTTTGCAATTTTACATAAAGAACACTTTTTTCAACATTTTATCTCCATCTCTTAAACATAAAAGTATTATGAATAAGATGATAAGACATTTTTACATGTAATTAATACAGTAATTAATACAGTAGATCTTTAATGTTTATTTTAAGCATTTTCCCACATTACAAAATTATTTTCGATATAAAGGCAAATACCTGAGTTTGAGTAAAATTTAAATATTTATTACTTAAACTTTACTATGTACTCTATAAAGTTCGATAATTTAACGACTTACCCAAATTTATTATATTTATCTAAGTTCTACGCGGGCAAATAAAGGCACGGGTAGATAAGAAATATGTTAAATTATGATCAGCACATCGTAATAAAAGTCCAAGCGGTTTTCGGCCAATAGGAGAACAGAATTCAAGAATACGTTTCAATATTATAGATACTAAAAAGCATATTTTGTTGTACACATCTATGTAATACGAAAACGTCACCAGTACTTGTGTGCGATGACGATAGGTTACGTAATCGACCTTATATTTTCGTAAATGATTGTTGAACGTATCTCTTAGAAATTTGAATATGTAAATGCCTAAAGTAAATTCTGTCAACGAAAATCCAATTTACGAAGTTCGCTCGGTTAATTTAAAAAGTAAAATGAAAGTTGGTGGGCACATATTTTTGTACTAATTTCGTCAAGCTACTTCTACTGCATGGAGACTTGACGTCAAGACTATGACGTCACGAGCCTTGGGTTGTGGGATCAAGTTCAATCTAAAGCTATATTGAATAACATCATAGTCATCATTTCTATACAAATCTACACTTTTGCCTCATTTATATTTTTTCCATAGTTGCCACGCTTATAAGGCAGGTTGACAACCGCGGGTTTTCATTATTTTAAGTTTTTTTAGGACGTGTTTTTTAGGTTAAGGGTGACAAACGAGCACACAGTCCACCTGATGTTAAGTGGTTTCCGTGACTCATAGACATCGACATCTATCCTCGATTACAAATCAAAATGCAAATGCGAAAACTAAGATGGAATGCCTCCTTTTCAGTTAACAGGGTATCCGATTCTCTACACTTATCGTACGAAACATAGAAGCATAAAGCTGCTATTCTACACTGGTATTCTGTGAAAGTGTGGTCCTTCCCCAGACGAGCCGACACATTCGTGCTACAATTATACTACTAATATAGCTACAATATGGCTCTACCACGTTGAAAATATAATAGATGCTACTCTATATCCCCCGTATTATAAAGTAGATGCTGCTTTACATACCCTGTTTTATTTCATTCTTTTTGATAAAATAAGGGTAAACGTGAGCACACAATCTGTATTATGGCAATTGGATGCTGTGGCCCATAAACAACTACATTTATCCTCGACTAAGAATCAAAATGCAGATGCGTTATCAAGCCTAAGGACTAAATAGAACGCCTCGTTACCAATAAAAAGAGACTTCAGCTATCTATCCTCACCATACACTGCATTTTTGAGATAGAGAGAGGTATTTTTTGAGAGCGTGGTCTTACCTCGATCGACCCGATTCATTTGTACGGTAACCATAATAAAGCTACAGCATGACAAGATCAAACACGGTTTGATCGTGTACTATGAAATTTACACCGAGTGCTAACTCATAATCCTACCATGGGGGAGACCTATGTACAACAGTGGCTGATGAAGAAGTAATATACAAAATGTAATGCTGTTGATGTACCTTATCAGTTAATATGTGGTAAAGCCATGCTGCAACTATGTATATTATGGTTATAGCATGATTGGGTCGGTTCGTCCGAGGAAGAGACACGCCCGTAAAGAATACTAGCGTGAAATAGTAGCTCAAATTTCTGTGTTTCTTATGGTGAGTGTAGAGAATCGGAGACCCTTTTTACTGGAAACGAGAACATTCCATATTAGTCTTCAGGGGTGACAACGTGTCTGCATTTAATCCTTAATCGAGGATAAATGTAGATGTCTATAGGCTACAGCATCCATTTACCATCAGGTGAACCGTGTGTTCGCTTGTGTACCCATATTCTATTAAAAAATCATATGAATTTTAAGACCCTTGGTAACTCTCGGGACAGTTAAAATATAGTTTGATTCTTGCTGCCATCAATGATTAAGTTTTACTTTATCGGCAGCTCGGTGTGTCAAAGATTTGGGGATGGGAAAAGCAAAAAGGATTTTTCTCTTTCGATGCATGACGGCAAAAAAAATGCACACAGGCGAGGGTTTTTAGCGTCAAAGAAATCTGAAATCGTCCAGCAACCTATAAAGTGAGACAATTATGGAAATACTCCATTACAACAAGAGGAACTCGGAGTAGATTTTGAGAAGCTTATTCAAAATAAGATAAGGAGACTCGAAATGAGTAAATAATATATAATGAGTAAATAATAAACACATAAGCGTTAGAATTTAATAAATCCTTCTTCTTTATTAAGATGCTTTAAGTTATTTAAATAGTTTAATATATCATTTGGCTCAATACAGCGCCTCGATATCGAATCAATGTTGTCAGGATTTTAAATACCTCTGATCCTGCAAAATGGAACTCAGTATCTTGTAGTTGTAGAGGTTTGTTTGTACAATTTGATAAGAGTGTTTTGAGTTGCTTATGATATTTTCGCTGAATAAAAGAAAATTTATGTACAAAAATAAAAACAGTTACTTTCATATTATATAGCATACACATTTTATTTTCAATTGCGATATAATACGTCCATTAATTGATGCCCATCAGAGTGATTACTTGATCTATATGCAGATATATTAACCACTGACTTGAATAAGCCTTTAACGTAATGTACATTTCATTAGGCACTAACGTTATATAACGATTTTTTAAACGCTTGTCGAAAATAAATATAAAAACAGAAAATATGTTTTAGAAATTTATAAAATTATTGAATAAAGCCACATTTACGGATTTTATCGCGTTTAATTTACTAGATTTTAATACCCGACGTTTCGAGTGCTTTCTAGAACCCATGGTCACGGGGGACTGGGTGCTGGTACTCCATATTGTCCCATGGATGTCATAAAAGGCGACGGTGGGAAAAGAAACAGCAGATGAGCAGCAACGTCTTCCTGATAACAACTTACAATAATTTAAAAAAAATACTGCTTTTGAGAGCCCGCCTGTCAAGCTTGGCAGCCATGGCAAATATAGGGGATATTTGTCATTTTCCATTGAGAAGCAATTCAATGGGGAAGCTTTTGTTTAATACGGGACTTTTGAAAGGTCTTAATGATGAATTTTGATGAATAAAAAAGCGTTATTTACCTTCTACATCAGCCTGTTAAAATCCACTACTGAACTGCTCTCCCATATTAGAGAAGACTTGAATTAATTGTGATGCTTGGCAGGCGAATTGGGGACAATACCTCACCCCCCATGACCACAACAACTATACGGTTACACGGGCCGCGGACGGATGTATGCGATACTTGCACAAGGCTCTTTCCCATGTTCACTTTCTTGACTCTTTACAAGTTATTTATTCTATTCCTCGTCCGATGTATGTTCGTTATGCGCAATAATGGCGACCATTATTAAGGATAACGAACACATAACGCCTTTGGTGCCGGGCAGATGGCAGGCGGATTGGGGGGTTAGCTGTACCAGATGTATCGCACCTTTAACACCACCTCCGGTATTTTTTATGAGGTAGAACTACGCTGCAAATTTTGCTTGCAGTACAAATGTGTTACCGAGACCGGGGGACAAATGTTACCGATAGGATCAGGCTCTCACAGAATACTTAATCTACTTGCAGGGTAATCTTTAAGCTGAATATTAAACTAAGTTTAATATGTAAAAGTTAAACTCTAACAAATTTTGGTTATACTTCAATAACAAACTTTTGGTCCTTAACTGATTTAATTTTCTCATCGCACAGCTTTGTACCTTCTTGTTAGTCTTACTACGTTTTTGTCGCCAGATCTCTTAAGTAAATCGTGTGAATTTTCTCATATTTTATATGAAACTGAAGTGACAAACGAAATTACAGACCACCCGTTAGGGGGGGGGGGGTAGATTATAGAAGATCATAGATACCTACAACCAACTTCAAACAAAGAAAGTTACAGATAAGATGGAATGGCTCATAGCTAGTAATAATATAAGCTTCCCTTATTATTGTTGTAGTTCAATGTTTCTTCCCAAATTATGTAATAAAACACACATATTTTGACTTAAAATAATAGTATATAAACATTAATACTGAAAATCACCACGTGATACAATACAAAAAGTCAAAATTTTGGTGATCCTTCGAGCTGAATGTGAACCAGTGTACTCCATTCGTAATATTAATAGATTATAAAAATAAATGTATATATTTATAGAAATATATGATGAGTACTTACTTCGAATTATACAGACGTTTTAAGGATTAGATATGGTCGTTTACTGGCTCAGCGTATTACTTAAATGCACGTGGATTATGATGGCTTAAATGAAATTGAATTTTATTTGATACGAGTAGCATAAAAGAAGTGGGTCGCTAAAATTGTCTGTAGACACTTTTCAGTGTATTAATTACAGAATACAGTTAAATTTTTATAGTTCCGTGTTGGTCTGGGACTTATTAGGTTCCGTTTTTATTTAGAGTCAACTAATGGTATATTGAGTTTGTGATATTATAGGTGATGACATTACGAACTCATCATGTAGAGTATCTGCAATCATAGCCCTTTCCGTAGGACGTTTATTGACTTTGAGCCTTTCATATTATGATCAACATAGAACCTCTGATTATCACTGGCAACCAAAAAATATGGGTTAAGATCGATAATGTTAAACTGAATGTGCAAGGATTCTTTTGAATCCTCTCTAATATGGGATAGCAGTTCAATAGTGGATTCTAATAGGCTGATGAAGAAGGTAAATAACGCTTTTTCATACATCAAAATTCATCATTAAGGCCTTTCAAAAGTCCAGTGTCGGATAAAGGCTTGAATTTCTTTTTAATGGAAAATGGCAAATAAGCTCCCTATTATGGAGTGTAGAAGTAAGGAGTACCATCTCCATCTGTAAGCAGTAAATAACAGTTCAAAAACTCTCCACTGCAGCGCTTGAGTAGCTACGGGGTGTGTTACATCGCCGTAAAATACGTTAATAGTGATTTTGAAAATAAAAATTTTGAAGCAATAAAATAATTATTGTAAAAAGAATTATGGTGAAAGTCTGTCCAATAAAAAAAATATAAAATGTTCCTTAAAATACAGACTGTAGCTACAGTGGCACACCCTTATTTAACGCTCCATACTCCCCATGTTTATCATAGTTGCCAAGCTTGACTGGTGAGCTGTCAAAAGCAATTTTTTTAAAAATAATTTTAAGTTATTATCAGGGAGACGCTGCTGCCCATCTCCTGTTACATTTCGCTCTGTCGCCTTTTAAGACACCCAACGGGGCGATATGGAGTAGTGGACTCACTTACGTCGCTACTACCCGGCGCAACTATAACGCTCGAGTTTAAAAAATGTCTTACACTTGTTGTAGTTGGTCATTTCAAAATAATAAGTAAAATTAATCAAAATGTTAGTTTCTTTTGCCAAATTAATATTTCAAATCGGGAACGCTCCATGTAACTCAAGACAATCACATATTTATAAAGGCTGTGGTCAGGGTAGTGTGACAAACAAGCACACAATTCACCTGATGGTAAGTAGTTGCTGTGGGCCATAGAAATCTACATCTAACCTCGATTACGAATCAAAATGCAAATGCGTTGTCACCCCTTAGGACTACGATGAAATGCCTTGTTTCCAGTAAAAAGTGTCCCCGGTTCTCTACACTCACCATACGAAACAAAGCGGTGATAAGCTACTATTTCACGCTGGTATTCTGTGAGATTGAGGTCCTTACTTGGCCAAGCCGAATCATTCGTGCTACAACTATACTACTAATATAGCTGCAATAAGAAGCTTATTATAGTGAACCAAATCGAAGAAATACCTTTTGACGTTTCACATTAATCATTCCGCAATAACTTTGCACAAGCGTACTCACACGATTTAAAATAAAATTTTACGGAAATCCGAAGAATTATGAAGTTATCTATGTTACATTACAACGTGTATAGTTTTTTATCGCTTATTTAAATTCGAGTCTTACAAACAAAGCAAAATATTAAAAAAATAACCAGTATCAACTTTTTTACTTGACTTCGTTTAAATGATACTTCGATAAAACCTTACAAAAATATTCAAATAATCGGTAAAAATATTTAAATAATCGAATCATTATTTTTTATTGTATTATTTGCTTAATTAAATTTTTATTTTTTAAATTCCTTAAATTACATAAATCACGAATAAAACAAGTTTAATTTTTTACTTTGTACGAAAAAAACTGGCTGGCTGAAAAACCAATACGTAATTTCAATCTCCCGCCATTTCGGGAGCCTACTGTGAGCAATTATGTGATTTTGTGTTTGTCTTCTTATTTTATGACTCGGCTTTAACTGTTTGGACTGTTCTATATTCTTTGAAAAGCATGTGGCTACGTCACAAAGAATGCTTGGGCAAAAGTGGTAGAAAAAACAAAAAAATTGATTATGGATGACTTTGAAAGAGACATTAGTTTTGACCGCATTCATGAAAATCAAATAATAATTAATCTAAACAACGACAGCTCAACTACTTGTACCGAAAGTGGTTGAATAAGTTTATTTTTAATCTAGTTTCAATCTTATATTTTTATAACTACCTCTAGAAATAAACAGTAACAACAAATACGAAGAAACTGATAAATCTTGTGTTTTAAATTATCCGTTTTTTATATTTATTCTAGTATTATTCAAATCAAACTGTAAATGATGACAGACTCTAAATAATCGATATCGATTTTTTTAGGAATCGAATATTGTACGTTCCCAATTTTGGTTGGTGTGCTTGGTGCAATAAGTCTTACAGCTGTCAAAATGTATTTCTTAGATTTGGTTGACTAAGCAGGTTAGAATAAAATAGAAGTTATGTTTATATACATTATTAAAGCATAGCCGAACGTTCGTCGGTTGCCTGCGACCCAATTACCATGCCTTGAGCTTTTAAGTTTGTTACGAAGCCCATTCTGTCTAATATTTCAAGTTAATAAAGTTATAATTGTGACGTCAAGCCTAAAATGCCAATTAACGTTCTTAATTTTTGTAATATCTTTTAATTGTATTTGTATATTTAATAAAATGTACGATACTTTGTAAGATCGAAAATTGTGTAACTTGTATGATATTTTTTTTATACAACACCAAAATACAGAAAAACTAGAAGACGATACAATTTAATGTATTATCAAATCTTATCACTTTGAATTTTTTTTTTGCAGATAACCTTTGCGTAAAGGTAACAATAGTTAAAATACAGGCGAGTGTACAAAAAAAGATGAAAATACAAATTATATAATCCAAATAATATCTGATATGATAAAAAAATTAAATGAAAAGATCACGATAAAAAGAAAAGTCATTCATGTGTGAAAGTCGTTCTAGCTAATACCACAGAATAAATAATAGTACTATGTACTAATACAATTTAACAAGACTTTTGAATGAATGAAGAGATTTAGCACGACAAAATGTGGAGAGTTAAAAGAGTTCCACAAACGCACAGCTGTGACGTTAAAGGATTTCTTAAAAAAAACTCGATGCATGTTTTGAATTCATAATATTGTCAGTCCTAAGTTAGAATTAAGTTTCTGATCTTAGTGCATAAATATAAAACAATTGCTAAGTAACGTAGTCACAACTTACGTTACGTTTTGGGAAAATCACGTTACTACCCACGCCTAGCAAAAATGTTTGTATTTCTCATAAATAAATTTTACTTGTTTTTCTCATTTAAAAATAAATGCATTTAAATGCCTCTACTACATCAGAGTAGAATTACATTTTATAGTAAAAATCGTGTAAATTCGCTAATGTTGAATTCAATAGCGTTGAATACGTAATGATTTCTTACATTTACGCGAACACTACACATTGAAATAATACTAGTTTTTACGGAAAAAAATTAATTAAAAAAGTTAAATATACGCGATAAATTCCGTAAAAACTAGTATTATTTCAAAGCGTAGAATACGTTTATAGTTCATAGTTATGTAGTTTATACGTTTATAATTTATAGAGATTTTTAGAGTCAGTTGTTCTTAAGATTTAAAAATAAAATAAAATTAAGATATTCTAAAAATTCCAAGGTGCAGTGACAATCTAGTAAAATAACCACTTCTATTGTACTTTGGTCATTGTAGTCAATTTTTTCAAATAAAACAAGAGATAATAACATCGATAAATTAATTTATTAAATTTTTGATTTCACATAGTATGATGTGATAGATAAACGATAAAATTGTTTTAGTAATCAATAATTTAGTGATATGAAAACATATTATGTCAGTGTATTTTAATACGATTATTTCCCATTACAGAATTAAGTCATTATCGGATTCGGGTATGATCGGTTATTTTCCAATATTTAATATTATTTATTAACCTTAATCAAATATTTTTTTTAAAATAAAATAAACGATGGCATGCGACCCAACGGTATGATTTTGGTTCCTTGGGGGAAATAAAGCCATAATGCGGCATGCTATCTGTGCAGCCTCTCATCTTTGGTGTACCTCATTTAGAGCCGCGGCGGCATCAGATGCAGTCAGAGTAAGTAAGTGGCGCTTTGATGAGTCTCTGAGAGATGACTACATATTTGTGCCATTTGCTGTAGAGACTATCAATCCGTGGGATTCACGTGCTGTTAAGTTCTTAAATAGCAGTATCCGCGACTGGTTGCTGCTGCTGGTGATAAGAAGGTCAGGTGTTTTCTCGCTCAAAGCTAAGTATAGGCATTAAGCGAAGAAACCCGCTAAAAAGCTTACGTTCTCGGCACTATACCGCGAGTATGGCGAGTAGAGCGCTGTATAATATTTAAAATTTTTAGTTTAAATTTTTTATTCTTGTTATAAATATTGTTTATATTTGAATGTGATTTATAAAAAGGATTCTAAACAAAATGAATAAAGTTATTCCATATTGTCGCTAAATGTCGAACGATATTTGAAGACTATTTATAAGTAACATCATCTAATATGTATATATAATATTATATAATATATATCTTATAGAAGTTAGCCATCTATCATCTCGGGCATTTAAACAAAGTTGACCCGACCCCTGTAGAAGTAGGCACAAGCTTCTAAGTAAACAGTCTTTAATACCACAGATAATCAAATACCTAATAGTTACGAAAGCTTTTAGTGTCAATCATCTTTATTTAATGTATTAATAAGTGCTCAATATTATTCTCTGCATATATAGGGGTTAATTTCTGAAAAAAAAGACGTAATTTTCGGTTAAGTAATTAAAAATATTAAAAAAATATATAAATATTATTTACTATTAAATATTTTGATTTTATATTAAATGAAAATAATTTTACGCATATTGTCGCGTTGCGTTGTAATTAATTATGAATTCCCGGTCTTAGACTTGTGATATTCCTTAGTTCAATTAAGAGGGTCAAAAATTCAATTTATTATAAAAATTATAAGCCAAATTCAAAGTACTAAAAACTACGTCTTAGTACCGACTTCTGAAGCTATTATGTGGAAATTATTTAATCTTTTTATATCTTTAAAGTTCACACTGTTTATTAAAAAAAATATTTTGAGACCGTGTTTAGGTAAACGTAGTGTAGGACATTCCCTGGTTAGATGGAGCGACGTTCTGCGCAAAGCGGCTGGCAGCAACTGGATGCGTGAAGCTGAAGATCGGGCTATGTGGAGAGCGGCCTATGGCCAGCAGCGGACTGCCGCAGGCTGATAATGATGATGATGGTCCTTTCTCGGCCAAGCTGCTCCATTCCTGCTGCAATTAAAATATAGCTGCAGCATAGCTCTCCCTTGAAATCTATCAAAAGTCCATTGTTGATTTTGGACCACCCCTATAGATTTGCTTTAACTGTCACACTTTATAAGAGATTTGGCAACCACAGTTCTTTACTATTTTGAGCTCTTACGACACTCACTGGATGATATGGGATTCTCTTACGCCATCACTACACGGCGAGTATAAATTATAAAAGTTTTAATCTGTGACCGTGTAGCGAAAAAAATGGCGACAAAGGGATATTTATTTTCTATACAAATTCACCTATATTAGCGTCTTAATATTGGTATATTAAGACGTTAGTATAGTAAAAAGCATAGAAATTCATATTTTTAAAATTAAACTTTAGAAATTTTATAGTAAAATACTTTAAATAAAATCGATTTAAATATTGTAATTACAAGTCATTTAAATACTTATTACTAAAAAATTAACTCACGGTCACTCCATTATAAACACGAAGTATGTAATTCTTTTGATTTGATGAAGAAATAATTAATGATATCAATAACTATCACCGTTAACGTCCTATACTTGTGACACAATAAATCTTTTCATTCTAAGGACATTCATACTTTCAATAAATATGATTAATGTATCATAGTGACCACAAGTATATTACTATCGTAACTATCTCTAAAGAGAAGGAAAATACATTTCCATTATTAACACATAAATTATCCGAAGAATATAATCTCCTTTGGGGATAGAGAAAATTACGTTGAATAACGGATTAGGGATCAACGTAGCAGACGTTGGCATAAAGTACAGTATTTGAATAAAGCATGGAAAGTAGCAAATAAAAAGAAGTATTGAAATTGATATGCTTACAGTTTCATTGTGTTATAGAGTCTTTTCAATGTATTTTTATTTTCTAGATTTTAGTTAAAAATGTTTTGTAACAATGTAACGCTTAGCATTAATTGCGATGCTGAGCGCCGCGAGTTCTTAAATTATTTAAGAACTTTATGACTACAAAGACAGATAGTTTTAGCAAACATAAACTCACTAGAGTTTTTCCGTACACCACTACAGTCGGCATTATGTACACATGTACATTAATCTTATTAACTCATTAAATTATATTACGTTTCATTACCGAATTTACAATTAATATTATTATGAACTAAAATTAGGTGCATGAAATATTATGTACCTATTTTACAAACTACTTGTAGGTACATAAATAAATAATAGTGCTAGGCGATGAGCGTAAAATCACCTTAGCGTAAAAGCATATTAGGCGTATTATACGAAATAGATGAGCATAAAATCATATTAGCCGAGGAGTTAAAATCTCGCAGGGAACAAGTATTTGTATGGCCTACAAATAATTGTTTTAGGATCTGGAGGTTTGTCCTTGTGCAGTTTATGTATGTAAACTGCCTCCACGATAAAGAAAAAAAATGTAGTGTGTTTTTATATAATAAAAATAATTAACAAATAATTTAAAAAAAGGAAGCCGTGGTAGCTCAAATGGTTAGCGCTCGCTGTAAACACAGTACGTGAGCAAACCGGGTTCAATCCCCGCTGGCATCAATGGAATTGTTAATTGCAATTTTAAGTGCCGACTTACTACGTGCTCGGCGGTTAAGGAAAACATTACGAGGAAACATGCATGTCTGAGAAATAAGAAAAAAATAATTCGAAGACTTGTAATGTTCGCCAACACGCATTGGGGCAGTGCGGCGAACAATTTCTTGCCCCAAAAACCCTTTTATAAATGAGCCCAGTGAGCCAGAGCTCTATGCCCAGGAGTGAGACGTATATAGGATGTAACTTTAATTTTTAAATTTAATTAAAAAAATAACAATCGTAGTAGATATTGATGATATATTTTCTTTTTTAAAATATTATATATTGACCTGATATTTTTAAATATCAGATTAATTTATTTTTAAATGTCACTGTACTTGAAGAAATTGACTTTGAAAATTATTCTACGGCCTTGGTTGAATATAATTAAAAACTGTTTACAAATTTTACCCAACCGTTACTCGAAACTTGCGGCAGAGTATTTTTAGTATCAAGTTCATTACATTGAGTGCTCACTCGATATTACCCCAGGCCGTTGAGTTTTCTAGCGAACAGAGATTTAAAGGGCTGGAAAGATGATACATGTATAATACTTTAATGTATTATATACGACACGTGGATTCATTTCTTTTTTTTTTTATAGAAGAGGGGGCAAACGAGCATGCGGCTCACCTGATGTTAAGTGACTACCGCCGCCCATGATCAACCGCAACACCAGGAGAATTGCGGGTGCGTTGCCGGCCCTTTAGAAAGGAGTAAGCTCTTTTCTTGAAGGTCCCCAGGTCGTATCGGTCCGGAAAAATCGCCGGTGATAAACTATTCCACAGAGAGGTTGTGCGTGGAAGAAAACTCCTTGTGAAACGTACAGTGGTGGACCGCCAAGCATCCAGATGGTGTGGATGGTATCGGGACGTTTGCCGTGTCGTGCGTTCACGAAATTTGGCGGCTGGGATTAATCCGAACAATTCCTCAGAGCACTCCCCGTGATAGATGCGATAAAATACGCAAAGAGATGCAACATCTCTTCGCAACGCCAGTGAATCGAGCCGTTCGGAAAGCACTCGGTCGTCGACGATTCGAGCCGCTCTGCGCTGGATGCGGTCAAGTGGAAGGAGCTGGTACTGGGGAGCCCCAGCCCAGAGATGGGAACAGTATTCCATGTGCGGCCGAACCTGCGCCTTGTAAAGTTTCAGGCGGTGTGCCGGCATGAAATACTGTCCCGCTCTGCTGAGCACGCCAAGCTTTTTAGAGGCCAATTTGGCCTTCCCTTCCAAGTGACCACGAAACTGCACGTCACTCGATATGTCAACGCCGAGGATTCCGATACTGGCTGAGGCAACAAGGGGAGTGCCTTGAAACTGAGGGGATACGACAAAGGGGTTCTTTTTAGCGGTTAACGCGCAAACTTGTGTCTTCTGGGGGTTAAACTGGACTAGATTTAGTCGTCCCCAATCCGAGACTCTGTTCAGCAAAGACTCGACTTCAGACACAAGTTTGTCCCGGCACTCGGAGACGTTTTCCCGAGAAATATTGGCTCGGCCGGTGTAAAGAGCATCACCAGTGCTGTCATCTGCACAGCAATGAATGTTACGGGTATGCAACATATCATTGATATGCAGAAGGAACAGCGTTGGCGATAGCACGCAGCCCTGTGGAACACCAGCATTAATAGGCTTGCAATCGGAGCTTGCACCGTCTACAACGACCTTGATGCTCCGATCTGCAAGAAAGCTGGTGATCCAATCGCACAATTTCTCGGGAAGCCCATAGGAAGGGAGCTTCGAAAGAAGCGCTTTGTGCCAAACCCGATCGAAGGCCTTCGCAATGTCCAAACTAACGGCCAATGCCTCCCCCTTGAACTCTACTGCCTCCGCCCATCTGTGAGTGAGGTAGACCAGAAGATCACCAGCTGACCGACCACGGTGAAAACCGTATTGGCGGTCACTAATCAGCTGGTGATCCTCAGGGTACCTCATGAGCTGGCAGTTTACAATGGACTCCATTGTTTTGGAGAACAAGGAGGTGATGGCGATTGGCCGGTAGTTGGACGGGTCTGAGCGGTCGCCTTTTTTAGGGATCGGGTGGACGAAAGCCGTCTTCCATGATTTTGGGACTACGCCTAGGGAGTAGGAGTACCGGAAAAGACGCGTTAAAACCGGTGCCAACTCTGGAGCACACGTCCTCAGCACAATTGGGGGGATTCCGTCAGGCCCACTCGACTTGTGGATGTCCAGGGAGAGGAGTGCTTTGCGAACCGAGCGCTGTGTGAACTGCACCTCCGGCATGGAGCACTCACACCGCGGGATGGTCGGCGGCGTACTCCCCCCGTCATCGAGAGTCGAGTTAGACGCAAAGTAGGAGCCTAGAAGATCGGCTTTCTCCTTTGCAGTATGGGCCAGTGAGTCGTCCTCCCTGTGCAGAGATGGAAGAGATGGCTGACAGAAATTCCCCTGGACAGCCTTGGCGAGAGACCAGAATGCACGGGTTCCAGAAGGAAGGCGAACTAGTTTCTCGCCAATTCTGCCTATGTGCTCAGACTTTGCCTTGGCAATGACTCTTTTGAAGGACCTAGAGGCGGAATTATACTTTTTTTTTAGAGCGCTGGTGTTTACATCCCGGGACGCTGATGCATCAACCCAGGCTTGGTAGCACTCCTGCTTATAGCATGATGCTATTTTGCAGGAGCGACCAAACCATGGCTGAGATTTGCCTCCAATGGGCACCACAGAGGAAGGAATAAAAAGTTCCATACCCTGAAGTACCACATCAGTAACAGAATCCGCAACAACGTTGGGATCATCCGGCGAGAAGCAAACCCGCCCCCAAGGGTAGGATGCAAAGAAAGACCGCATCCCATCCCAATCGGCTGACCTATAGTGCCAAACACGACGGCAGCCTGCAGAATGCAACCGCGATTTCAGCGTGAGTGGCACAACACTCCGGACCAGACAATGGTGCGAGGAGCCTAAAGGGGCGTCGACGGAAATCTGATATCCGTCCGGGTGAGAGGTCAGCAGAAGGTCCAACAGGGAAGGTGCATGATCCTCCACATCTGGAATCCGCGTAGGCGAAGTAACCAGTTGTGTCAGACCATATGCCAAGGCAAAATCATGAACAGATCTCCCCGCATGATCGGTCAAACGTGAACCGAGCCATTCGGCGTGATGGGCGTTAAAGTCGCCGAGGATCACGATCTCTGCGGAGGGGATCTGCTGTATCAACGAATCCGCAGCCATTTGGACGTGGTCGAAGAGTCGGTCTGTTTCGGCATTACCGCTGTGGGACCTATAGAGGCACCCGTAGACGCGCGGATGGTCGTCGCTGTCTACGCGTAGCCAAAGGATGGACAGGTCCGAACCTTCAAGTCTGCCGAGGCGTCGAGAACAGATGTCCTCTCTGACGTAAACGCAAACTCCAGCCCGAGGCACAAAGGAGTGTTCCAGTTTGTACCCCGGGTAGGAGAGATACGAGACATCAGCCGGAGAGGACACCTGCGTCTCGGTCAGAAAGAGCAGAGCCGGCCTCGCCGTCTCGAGATGGTAGTGGACGGCGTTTAGATTAGAGTGAAGTCCCCTGATATTGCAGAAACTCATGGACAGCGTGGCAGGGGTCGCCTTGGTCTTGTTGCTCCGTTTGCCCCGAGCAGTTGTAGTCTTGAGCGGAATTTCGCCCCCCCCAGAATACGCGGGGCAGCCTGAGCACCCACGCTCAGAAGTGGAGAAACATGGTCGTGGATGCTCAGCGAGGGATTCTCCAGGGGTGCTGGTACCCTCCTGGGGTAGTCTATCTTTATTTAATTCCGCTACCATGTTGATGGGGGGGGGGAGGATTCGGGCCTCCGGCCACCTGCACTCACCAGACGAAACGCGGAAGCAGAACTTCCACTTCATGCCGGAATTTTCGCTCTAAAGTAGCTTAATGGAGCCTACACAATTCAATTTGTTTCTTTTTTATTGAACAATAGCTTCTGCTCGCTGTTTCGTTTACGTGGCAGCAAAAGCGTTCGTGGTCATGTGTCTATTTACAACGTCATTTTGTCTATGGAGGCTGCAAAGCATCCGTGGTTACGGGGGTCTACCTCAGTCCCCGTTTGTCAAAGTTAACACAGAGTATCTCCAGCTTTTAATTACAAATTTAGTTCTGATATACACAGCATGAGCTTACTACATCTTGAAGTCTTGCAGTGGTATGCTTGGGATTAGTAATTTTAATATTATCCATAGAAATCTCTACAAATAAATTGAATTTAAGCGTTTGTTTGTAACGTAAAAATAATAGGTTTTTACTTTTTACTACGGCACTCATTAAATTTTTTTTAACAACGTGCTTGTTTTCTGTTTGTCTGTCTATCTGTTTATTCTGGCTACCTCGTTGGTGTAGTGGTTGTAGTAGTGCGATTGCTGATCATGAGGTCCTGGGTTCGAATCCCGGGTCGGGCCAAAAAATCAATTATTGAGTTTTTCTGTCAAGAAATTTTCAGTAGCTGCCTGGAGTTAGGAAGTTGGCGGTGTCTTACCCCCGTGCCTCGGAAAGCACGTAAAGCCGTTGGTCCTGCGCCTGATCTCTCTCCGGTCGTGTCGGTTTACCGTCCCATCGGATTATGAGAGTGAGGGAATAGAGAATGCACCTGTGCTTACGCATACACTTGGGCACTATAATCCTGTCCTGCGCCGATGGCTAGCCTCCGTTGAGGCAGGCCGCCGTGACCAAAATTCGATCTGGAGGATGGTCGTTTTGAAGATTAGCCAGAATAATGATTCTGGCTAATCTTCAAAACGACCAGACGGATTTCAACAGAAATTTCACTGGTAAATAGCTGATGTTATAAGGAGTAACTAAGGCTAATTTTACTTTAAAAAAATAATTAGGATTCCGCATAAATTCCACGTGAACGAAATCGCAGGGAACAGCTAGTAAATTATACAATAGGATCCCAAGCGAAAGTTCCCAGACTCCGTCTCTTTTGAAATTAGGATGTTTTGTTTTAATTTCAATAGCCTCACGTATTATCCTTAGCAGAAATCGATGTTCTTTCGCGAGGATTTGTGGTCTATCAAATCTAGTGTAATGGCGTTGGCTGTCTAGGATATGATCACAAACTGCAGACTTCACGGAGCGTTGTTGTTTCACATCAGCTATATGTTCTTTTACGCGGGTCCCTGATACTATATTACGAGTAGTGGGTTGAAATTTTACGCAAAAACACAAGTTGTTGGTTTACATACGATTGCCCCTCCCCCCTGAGTTAGAAGTAGAGTTCTTAGATCATATACTGCAACTGCATTGTCATCCGGGTGGACATCATTGTCATAATCTTCAACATCATCAAGTACCTGCCGCATAAATTTCACCAAAATAACTTTCAGTTTTCAGCAGGCATTTTCCTTTCTTTTTACATAAGCTATTAGTAATAAGATTAAGTAATTTAGAAATACAATTTGACATTAAATCATAAAATGTGAAAGGCAATTTTCATTAAGTAGAATAGAAATATGTTTAAAAAGCGATGTCGGTCCTCGAACGTTTCGAAATAATAAATCGTTCACGCAAGAAATGATAAGTCTGCGTGGGTGGATATAAATCAAAGCTTTTGTCAACGAATAGAGTTAAAAAAGCGATATTTATACATGAATTAAGTTAAAAATTACGGCAAAAACGACGTTTAACTTTTACAACTTTTTTCATTCCAAGTAACTTTAAGGCTACAGATTGTGGGCGTAGTTTCGTACTCAGTCCTTTGATTCTATTGTTTTCTATTTCGTAATTTTTATTGAATCATTGTTATTGTGATCATCTAGGAATTGAGAATGTATACATGTTAGATATTAAACACGATATACGAGTAAGTACATATTATATCGTTGCGCGCTATAATTAATGCCTAGTACATGGTATTAGCGCCATTTAGTATCGAGTAGCAGAACTAATCTTTCTAGAGAATTCCGTACCAGAACTTTATACACCCATTCAGTCGGGATCGGTATGTACTCGAATATTCTAGATGTTTCAGTAGAAGAGGGCCTATATAAGACCGGTTAGGACCGCGACCGAGTCAGTATTAAATTGGCGATATAAGCGAATACTTTAATGCAATATAGCTGTGAAATGTGTTTTATTATTTGTGTGTTGTAAGTGGTAATTGGTGTTCGGTAATTAAAGTGTCAATTTTAGTAATTCAATTTCATTAACACGAACGCCAAGCTCGTAACAATATTTATTTTTATTTTATTTGCTTTACATGCTACAACTTTCAGAGTTTCCAAAACCCTCTCCAGAAATAGTCCATAAATAGATTAAACAGCCACGGGGGAACTACACAACTCTGTCTGACCCCTTTGATGATACAGAACCAGTCCCAGCAGGTCCCTTTGATCCTGACACAAGTACTAGGTGTAAAGAGATTTTAATACCTGTATATATCAACCCAGCGCTCAACCCAAATGAGTCCAATCTTTGCCATTAAACATACCTGTCCACTTTGTCATAAGCCCTTTTCAAGTCTATGATGCACAGAAAACTTCTGGCTTTGGCTAAAAAATTTCTCTGCGATCACGTGCATAAAAACACCTGATTTTAAAACCCCCTTATTTCATAAATTCAGCTTGCACATCTCAATTTTTTCCGACAATTTCCTTAACAACTCTTTCAATCAACACCTTAGCAGTTTTCCCACAATGCAAAGGAGGCTGATTCCACGTTAGTTTTTACCTGCTGTGACTATTTTCCCTTATATAGTGGGCCTAGAACGGCATTTCATCAGTATCTTTAGTTCCCAGCACAAACTAAATAATTTGTACGGTGGTAGGTCTCGGTAGGCCTACCGAGTTTTGTTAAATAATTAATGTTGTAAATCGACTAACCGCATGATTTACCAAGTCGTCACTTCATCTAATGCGTTTTGCCGCACACTTTGCTTACTAGTACGAGGTGGCCACTCAAAAATCTTTTTTCCTCGTCGTTTGTCGGCTATTATAGATACATAACTTGCTCTGTACTGTATCTGTATATCTATTACTCTGGTTCTAATGCGCACACGTATATTAAAATTTACAGATATATTATGGCATTTCACTACCAAATGTAACATTGTCAACAGAATGTGGTCACTGTGGCGCGCTTGGTGTGTGCTGACATTTGCAAGTGTCGTCCTTGCGCAAAGACTCGACCAAGAACCGCTTCTATCGCCACGTCCCGCTCGCGTCCGTGACCGGGAAATGAGCAAAACCGATGAGCCTACTTGCGATCAACTAAAGGCTATGTGGAGGTACGTCTGTAATTCATTATATTTTATTTACAGTAAAATAAAAAAATAACTTTATATGTAAGACTGGCAAGTTTACTGCCGCAAACGAAATAATTGTGGAAATATCGTTTTAAATTTGAAAGAGTTATATTGTTGTATTTAAAATGATACGTTGATTGAAGAAAAATGACATATAAGTTTAAGATAAAATTATCGGTAAGACGCGCGACACCTACAACAAATTAATTTAAATATGACATATAACGCAAAACTAGGCACAAGAGAAAGCGGTGAGCTGCAGTTAGGGAAATTCGGAATAGGACAACGGAACCCAAGGGGCCAGCAGCTGGCCGACTTCATGGAGAAAGAGGGACTCTTTATGATGAACTATTCCTTCCAGAAGCGGCCCCACAGGAAGTGGACCCGGTCGAGACCAGTCGGTTCAACTAAAATGAGATTGACTTCATTATGACGATCGGATGCCAACTGTTCAGTGATGTCTCAGTGATCACGAGGGTGAAAACTGGCAGCGATCACCGAATGGCTGGGCACACTGAACCTAAACGTTAAGTTGGAGAGGTCTCATCTAATGAAGTCAACGCTCCGTCCCCTACGTGCTCTTATCCAAAATCCCGAAACCTTTAAGCTGGTGTTACAAAACCGCTTTCAGTGCCTAGACCACCGCAATACAGTGGACAATATGAATGATAAGCTCGTGGAAACTGTCCATGCGTTCGAAGCTAAGTTCAGCTAGACCCGCCGCAGAAGAACACAAAAACTCTCCGATCGCCTTCTTGATCTCATGGATATTGGACGGGAGATGAAGCTGCAGTCGTCAGCAGATTTGACAGCATACAAGCAACTGAACAGATAGATCTCCAAATGCATGCGACAGCTCAGTTCGTATTTAAAAAGTGATTGAGCGGAACCAGGGCTCCAAAGTCTTTGCCAGAGATCTGTCTGCCAGAAAAAGCCTACTGTCAAAGCTGAGGACTGAGTGTGGTGGCATCGTTTCAGGGACACCTGAGATTTTGAGTGAGATTGAGAGGTTCTATGGGCAGCTGTACAAATCATCGTTGGAGCCACACGCAAGTGTGAGTAATGATCTAAGAGCAAGTCTTATCCGACATTATTCCGATGATATCCCGGACGTCAGTCTGAGCGAGATTAGAATGGCTCTCCAGCACCTTAAAAACGGCAAGTCCCCGGGCGACGATGGAATTACAGTGGAGCTTCTGAAAGCGGGTGGAAAACCGGTACTTGAAGTCCTACAGAGGCTCTTTAATTTCGTCCTCCATGGTGGCACTACTCCGGAGGCGTGGAGCAGAAGTCCGGTGTTCTTGTTCTTCAAGAACGGTGACAACGCCCTCTTGAAGAACACCTTGGGGGAGGCCCATGTTCAACAGTGGACTTGTCAAGGACTGCAATGATGATGATGATGATGATGAACGGGTCGGCCCAAACGGGGAAAGATCACGCTCTCACAGAATATCAGTAGTAAAATGGCAACTCAATGCACATGTGAGGACTCAGATGTAATACCTTGTTTCTGGTAAAATGGCCACCGGTTTTATACACTCACCATACGGAACACAGCTGCGTTAAGCTCGTATGTTTCTTATAGTGAGTGTAGAGAACTGTAAAATATTCTATCAAAAAACTTATACGAGGGCGGCACTGAAAATTGCCAGGAAATGGCGAGGAGCCACACGCAAGTGTGAGTAACGATCCAAGAGCAAGTCTTACCTGACACTATTCCGATGATATCCCAGACGTCAGTCTGAGCGAGATTAAAATGGCTCTCCAGCACCTTAAAAACGGCAGGGCCCCAGGCGAGGATGGAATTACAGCGGAACTCCTGAAAGCGGGTGGAACACCGGTACTTGAAGTCCTTCAGAGGCTCTTCAATTCCGTCCTCCATGCCACCATGGAGGACGGAATTGAAGAGCTACTCCGGAGGCGTGGAGCAGAAGTGCGGTGATCTTGTTATTTTAGAAAGGCGACAACGCTCTCTTGAAGAACTACAGACCGATTTCCCTTCTGAACCGCGTCTACGTGCTGTTTTCGAGAGTCATTACGAATCGTCTCGCACGCAGACTCGACGACTTCCAGCCTCCTGAACAAGCCGGTTTCCGAAAAGGCTTCAGTACCATAGACCACATATATACCCTGCGGCAGATTGTACAGAAGACCGAAGAGTACAATCTGCCACTTTGCCTGGCGTATGTGGACTGTGAGGAAGCCTTTGATTACGTCGTGATTTGGGCGGTGCTACAGTCTCTTCAGCGGTGATAAGTTGACTGTCGATATATAAAAGCGCCTTGTATATCAAAGTGTTTGTACAGTAGGGATACGATGGCTATCCGAGTAAAGAACCAGAGTACGAAACCAATCTAACTACAGAGAGGTGTAAGACTGGGTGACGTTATATCCTCGAAAGTCTTCACCGCTGCATTGGAAGACGTTTTCGAGCTACTGGACTGGAAAAGATACGGTATTAACATCAATAGCGAGTACATCACTCATCTTCGATTTGCCGACGATATAGTCCTTATGGCAGAATCGCTGGAGGACCTAAGCGCTATCCTCAATGACCTCAATAGTGCCTACGCCAACGGATAGGTCTTAAGATGAACATGGACAAAACGAAGATCATGTTAAATGTCCATGTCACACCTATGCCGGTAGTTGCTGTGAGCACTAAGCTCGTATTTGTAGACGAGCACGTTTACCTGGGACAAATAGTCCGATCTAGGTAAGTCCAACTTCGACCACGCGGTCAATTGACGGATTCAACTCAGCTGGGCAGCGTTCGGGAAATTACGTTACACCTTCTCGTTAGGTATACCTCAAAACCTGAAAACGAAATTGTACAACCAGTGCGTGTTTCCAGTGATGACATATGGAACTGAGACGTGGTCCTTCACTGCTGGCCGTATGAGTACGCTCAAAGTCGCTCAGCGATCTATGAAGACGGGGTTTCTCTGCATGATAAACTTAAATATGAGGATATCCGCTGTAGAACCAGAGTGACCGACATAGCCGAACGGATTAGTAAGCCAAAGTGGCAATGGGCCCGCCACATAGTTCGAAGAACCGATAACCGTTGGAGTAAAAAGGTTCTCGAGTGGCAGCCTCGTACCGATAGGCGAAGTGTAGGGCGACCCCCCACTAGATGGAGTGATGACCTGGTAAGACATGCAGGAATTCGATAGACGCAGGTGCCTCAGGAACGTGCTTTGTGGCATACCTTGGGGGAGGCCTATGTTAAGCAGTGGACTTGTGAAGGGCTGTAATGATGATGATGATGATGTTGGTATAATGCAAAAAGTTGACAAAGTTAAAGCGCAATCTGATGAACGGTATGGCACCTCGTAAAATACGAATAAACGAACATAAAATTTTATGTATTAGGTACATTTAGTAATCTGAAGCCCACACTTTGCATTAATGTTGTAAAGTGACGTAAGAATTTACGTTAGTTGTACTCCAGTGAGTCGTGACAAACGTTTTCACGCTCTCATAGAAACCAGCGACAAATAATAGTATACATTTGTTGTTTAATACGGTGACTGACGAGAACAAGAAATCCATTATACTAGTGGCGACAAACGATCATACAGTCCACGTAAGCGAATGCTTTGGTCCATAACCACATTCAATTCATACATCCCACGTTCAATCAATATGCAGATGCGTTGTCACCGCTGATGAAGATGTAATGCCTCTTTATCAGTACAAAGAGTTACCTGTACTTTTTTAAAAATTTTCATAGTATAAGGCTAACAAGCGAGCATACAGTCCACCTGATGGTATGTTGATACTGTGTCTCATAGACATTTACATCTATCATCTATTAAGTATTAAAATGAAAATGCATTGCCACACCTGATGACTAAGATAGAATGCCTGGTTATAAGTAAAAAGAATCACCTGTTCTCTCCACTCACCTCATGAAACACAGCAGCATTAAGCTGCTATTTCACTCTGGTATTCTCAGAATACAAGCAGAATACTATTCTCTGAGAATGTGGTCCTATCTCAGTCAAGCCGCCCATTCATATTGCACCCATAATATAGTTGCATTTTGGCCCAATTACGTAATATTACTCATATATACGTGATATATTATAATTAAGCTACTTATTATATATCACGTATATATGAGTAATAGTTTACGAATCAAAATCCACTTCAAACCATTATTCAAGCGACAAAACAGGAGCGACAATCCGTCTACGGCCAAGTTCCCGCCAAAACTCAAAAACTCCCTACTGATTCCCGCGCATGTGCGGCTACAGAGTAGTCCATATTTTTGTTTGGAATAGCTTCTCTAGTATGTAGTTCATATAACTCAATGTATAATACTAAATAGTTTCTACATTATGAATGAGTTAATACCTTAATGCATTCACTCTTAGTACACCAGTAGGCGTTTGGTTAAAAGCTTTTAATCAACGTTTAACGAGAGGGAATATAATTTGATGTTTAATGTACTAGTAATTTACATAAAACGTAGTGCACTTAATGAAACACGCTTCTCTGTCTTTAAACTGGACATAAACATTGCTTTAGTAGCTATGAACTATATGTGCTGGTGTCTCCTAATACTAATTCCTAAGGTATTTGTGTGCTTCAGGGACAAGAACGGTCTTAAAATAAACAAATACTCGTATATTACATCAGAGTCAGAATTCAAAATGACTACTCATTTCAGTATGTTGAACTGTATCCTTATCAGCCCACAGCTTTATTCTGAAAGAAATTTTTAAGCACAAGTGATTTTTAGAAATTTCACTATTTTAGATTAAATAATATACTGCCATACCAAAAAAATTATTATTGTATATGTAGTGTATTTAAACGTATATCTTTTTTCTTCGTTTCCCAAGATTGATTTTCTGCTCATGCCACAAGACCTTGTTAACTCCCCTACTTTTGGTGACTAATACAAAAAAGAAAAATATGTAATTATCAGCTTATTAAAGATTGGGACTAATTGAGCCAAAGTACACAACGTGCGTGCGTCAGTCACATCATTCACACATCCTACATATGTAGTATACATGTAGTATCACACGGTATTTTTACCTGTAACATTTTATAAACTTATAATCATGGAAGCAAAATTTCATGTGGTAGAGCAATGTTGCAGCTATATTAGTAGTGTAGTTGTAGTACGAATGGGTCGGTTCGATCGGGGAAGGACTACGCTGTCACAGAATACCAGCGTAAAATAGTAGCTCAACACTGCTGTGTTTCGTATGGTGAGTGTAGAGAACCTTATACCCTTTTTATTGGAAACGAGGCATTCCATCTTAGTCCTCACGGGTGACAACGCATCTGCATTTTGATTTGTAATCGAGGATAGATGCAGATGTCTATGGGACACTGCAACCACTTACCATCAGGTGGATTGTGTGCTCCTTTATCATCCTTAACTTTTAGAAAAAAGGAAGAACCGAATCATATAAAGACATAGTTTAAGTTAAAAATCATATTTTACATTGTTAAACCAACAAAAACACTGGATACACATGCACTTTATAAAAAAGTGTAAAATTAAATTTATTTGCATAATGGTTTTGGTTGAGCGGCCGGCCTAGGGGTTGCCTAGTTCAATTCACAGGTCGAGCCTTGACCCTGTTGTGCGAGATATTATACTAGGTGGACTGACGCGACAACCTTAGACAATGCACTCGCTCTTCCAAATCCATTGCTTCGCCAAGGTTAGGAGGGAGTTCTATTTGAGCCGATAGGGAGAAACAAAAAATGGGGCGGGTTAACTAACAAACAAAAGGCTCAAATAGCAAAATTACGGGAAACACACTTACCGTGGTGTGATACTGATGCTGCGGACGACGCTTCTGTTGCGGTGGTGTGTTGAAAGAGGAGCTGGCACGACGTGAGGTGGTTTCTTCTGGGGCGCCCCAGATGCGATCCAGGCTAGCGGTGAGAAGCAAGAGGCTGTGCGCGACGATATCTCACACTATGTGAGGCGGTTATTTCTAGGGCGCGACTGCCCCAGGTGGTGCGGTCGAAACTAGCGGTGCGCGACAAGAGGACGCTCGAGAGCAGCGCTCGAACCTTTATTGGCTCGGCTTTCCCACCAATTCATCTCGGTGGAGCGCGTGTTTTATTGGTCGAAAGAATTGCGTCACCTTTTAGACCCCCCCTTCCCCCTTCAGTGTGTACGGAAGGTATTTGAGGTTATAGGAAATACAACACTTGGCAGCAATTTTCTCCTTGAACAAAATTAAAAATACACGAATCATTTCCGAGTAACCAGGTTACATGAACACTTCACAGTTAACGACCTTATTAAACTATTCGACGCAAAAATGCACATAAAATTAAATTGTATGTTCACATCATGAGCAGAATGATATTTATATACTTACATTTGAAAATATACAATAAAGCGTAAAAACGAAACTTGAACGCGACTTTATTTCAGTCATACATACAATACAGTGTTTTAAAGCCCACTGCCGAACACAAGTCTCCCACATAGATTGCCTCACAGGGGGTATTTGGCCATTGATGCCACGCTTGGCAACGTGGTTGGTAATCGCAGTTTTTTTATTATTTTGAGCTATTATCAGGAAGATGCTGCTGCACACCTGTTTTAGTACACCTGCGCCCTCTGTCGCTTCTTATGACAACCTCGGAACGATATAGGGTAGCAGATATTCTTACTCCGCCACGAAACAGTCGAAATAAGTCTATATCATCTATTTTATTTATATTATATCTAAGTTAGGTTCATACGCAATATCCTTATTCATAGGTCGAAAAGCGCTCATAAGTGTATTTATGAACAGCCTATCATAGTCAGCTGCAGCAGATATACCTCCCTCATAGCCTCAAGGGATAGGAACCGCAGGTTTTGATTATCGTTACAAGATTGAGGTTCGGGACAATAAAAACTGCCGAGTGAATTACCAATTGACACTTTAATTACAGAACACTAATTACAACTTAAAACACGCTAATAGTAAAACACATTTGTACTATTGATCACTTTAGTTCGCAGTTGTATCGCTTCGAAGTATTCGCTTGATCGCCAATTCAACGCTGCCCCGGGTCGCGATCTATACCGGTCGTATGTAAGGCCTCAGATAATTCCAGAACCTTCTACTGTAGAACATCTAGACTGTTCGAGTATATACCGGTCCGGACTGACTAGGTGTCAGTAGTTTTAGAAAGTGCTTCCATAGAAATTTCTAGAATGTTCGAGTTAATATTGGTCCCGACTATGTGTCGGTAGTTCTAGAAAGTTCTTCGATTAGAATTTCTAAAAGGATCTTGACTCTCCTAGTTCTGTTACTCAATACTAGAAGGCACTAGTGGTAACTAGTGTCACAATATTTTGATTTCTTACCAGGGAGATGCTGCTGCCCATTCTCTATTACGTATCTATTTCTTCTGCCGACTCCTACGGCAGCCACGATGATATAGGGTAGTGGATTCTCTTTCGCTATTTTCTCTTTTGTACAATTGCGTGAATATATATTATCTTATTTTTTTTTCTTTATCAGTCGATGATATTACATAGTTGGGCGTTGGGTCTCTCTCAATACAGGAGAGATTTACCAGATTTGTCGAAACTGTATATTGTATATAAATTTGGTTTTATCATCATCTGTAGGAGGACGTGAGTTCTTAGGTATTTACATGGTCCCCACAGTTGACACCAATGAGACCTAGGGGACCTATATTGGGGTGCTAAATTATAACACTCCACCAACACATCCATTTTGTAAGAGATGACTACGGGAATGACGAGAAAAAATTTATGACTTCCAATAGATGGCGGTATAAACCATTCGCTTACGTCATTCATCGAACAAACAGATGAACGACAGGCAGTAGCGAAAGTTGCTATACATCTGACTCTGCGATCAACAATCCACGTGCCAAGCGTGAAGATTAATGCAAATTTTCACTACAACGCGGTAAACTCATGTCAGCAGTGGATGAACGTTGCCTTCCGAGCATACAGGTTAAGATCAATAAAAAATATCCTACAGATAATTTTAAATCCATTGTGATGTCTACCAAGATTTTATTTTTGCAGGTTCTCAAAAAGACAAGCTCGTGCACCGGAAATAATGAATGAAGTTAATTCCTACAGAGACCCACTAATGTATAATGAGTGGCCCGTGTACACCGCTATACCAAGAGCTGCACCCAGGTACTGAATTTTGATCAATTATGATTTTAAATTTGGTTTAACCGTTTTACAAAGGTTACAATCAGAATTAGGAGACTTAGCTACATCACGCGCAACAATTTTTAGGTGGTTTGCTAAATTCAAAAGGGTAAAATTAACCTTAGAGACGACCAAAGAATCGGAGCTCTGCAAACAGTAGTAACGGCAGAAATCGAATACACGAGAATCGAAAAGATTATAGACAGTAGTTCGGGGAGCATTCATACTATCCTACATCAACATAGTAGTGAGGAAGCTTTGTAGTCGATGGATCCCTCGTTTCCTCTTCGAAAGCGTCGTGTGGATTGGTACTATGTAATGAGTTTACATTTTGAAAACGGGGCATCTAGGCGTGTTTCAGAAATTGTTACTGGTGATGACACATGAATCTATCAATATGATTCGGAAAATAAAAGGCAATCCCCGGTATGGGTCTACTCAAAAAGACAGTTACCGACAAAACTGCAAAGACCTCGCAACATCGGCAAAAAAATGGTGGCTAGTTTTTTTTAGTGGAGCGGACTTTTGTCGTTGTCAATACTGGAAAATTATATTTAAATAATACAAGATTTTACGGATTTTATCGCGTATATTTAACTTTTTAAATAACCTACATACTTTGTAGACAGAAGTCACTGTTCGTCGTCACCAGTTTAGGTAATTTGCTAGGATAAACGAGATGTTGACTTCTGATATTACGTTTTTTTATAGGATAGGGTGACAAACAAGCACACAGTCCACCTGATGGTAAGTGGTAGCTATGACCCATAGACATCTACATCTATTCTCGATTACGAATCAAATTGCAGATGCGTTGTCACCCGTGAGGACTAAGAAGCAATGCGGCGCTTCCAGCCAAAAAACGAGGTGACCACGATAGTATAAAATTACCAAAAAAGCTCTAGTAAAACTATTATATAAAAAGGATTACGGCACAACATAAATAAATATAGACCCATACCATAATACTGTTACCAAGTATTTTAAAATCACAAAGTTTTTGGAAATTAACAATATTCTAAATGTAAACCAAAATGGATTTCAAAAGAATATATCTCTGGCAATATATAAATTATTTAATACGATTTGGCATAAAATCAATAATAAACAACAATATTCTGCTCTTTTTATTGATATGCCACAAGCATTTGACTGTGTAATGTAGGATATTGTTACGAGCTTGAGGTTCGTGACAATAAAAATTGCCGATAAAATTACCTAAATTAACACTTTAATTTACTTTACACAAATTAAAGTTAAAACACTAATAATTAAACACACTAATTCACTTAATTCCGCTCCGAAGCTTCGCTTGTGTCGCTGAGTTCAACTCTGCCTTGCCCCGATCGCATCTTGCAGCGCCTATTTATATAATTAGCAAAGAAGCGTCCCGAACATTCACGTAAATGCGCGCCAGGCAACGAGAATTCGAGTATAGATTTTCTAGAAACTTAGTTCTTCGGGTGGCGCTGTCCGTCGAAAGATGTGTGATGTGTTAAACTGCAACGCTCCCCTCGCTCTCGTTCCTGACACTAGATGGCGCTAGTGCGCTGATTTGAGCGCGGCGTAACACTGCCCCCTCCTAAGACATGCTCGTCCCGAGCATTATCGGCCCCATAATAACGCGCCAAGCGATCCACATGGACGATCTTAGGAGTCCCTCTTGCGCCTTTCTGTAACGGCTCCGTAATGTCAAGGGATGTCCTATCCCGTGGTGCACCAACATTGTACAATTTCGATGCTCCTCTACTCCGTGTCTGAGGTCCCCTCACAGCCGCACAACTTGTACATGTACGACACCAATCCTCCACATCGTCACGATAATGGACCCATTAAAACTGTTCTCGGACCTTCAGTAGAGTTCGTTTAACTCCCAGATGGACTCTTGAACGACCATTATGGCACAGCTGTAAAACATTCGGCACTTTAGCTTTAGGGACAACCATTTGCAAACGACAGCTGCCTCCTCGACCATTGTCCCATTTACGGCACAGCACTCTATCCTGAAGCAGCAAGCTGTCCCATTGGGCCCAATAGCTTTTCGTGGTTGAACTCATCGCTGAGACGTCCCTCCACTTAGGCTTGGTAGCACGGGCCTTCATCCATCCCAGAATCGGCTTGATGTCCGGATCCTCCTGCTGTGCATGTCGTAGGCTGTCCTTCCACCCGTTGCTGAGGTGGTCTGTCCTGAGCATCCTCACGGATACCACTTTCTTACCTTGCCTACTGCAATGGTTGCAATCTTCAGGACAAGGTCTTCTTGACAATGCATCTGCGTTGCCGTGAGATTTTCCGCTGCAGTGTCTGATAGTAAAGTCGTATTCCTGCTGCTGCTGGGCGGTGCTGTTAGCCGCACTTCCTTTCTGAGACCGTTCACCTTCCCTTCCTAGGGTGTGCTTAGGGCAGCTGGACCGAAGATGGCCCCTTTCCCCACAGCCATAGCACCTAGGGCTGTATCCTTTATTGTGGTCTCGAACCGTAACTGCTGCAACTTCCCTAGCGTGAGGTGAACGATGATCCTGTCGCCGCCAGGCAGTGCCGTTAGCTGCACTACCCTCCTGATATCGTTCACTTTCCCTTTCTGCGGTTCGCTTAGGGCAGCTGGATCGAAGGTGGCCCTTTTCCCCACAGCCATAGCACCTTGGGCTGTATCCTTGGTTGCGGTCGCGAACTGTAGCTGCTGCAACCTCCCTGACACGATGGGAACGATGATCCTGCCTCACGGCTTCCACCTCCAGTGCATGGGCCAAGGCGTCCTTAAACCTCTTGTGGTGCCCGAGCCTCACAGCAGCTCTGACTTCCAGGTCACGGATGCCGTCGATGAATGTCTGCACCAGGTTCCCTTCAATGAGCGCAGGTACAGACCGGTATGCTTTTCGCATCAGCTTCTCCACCTCAAGGGCCCACTGCTGCAGGTTCTCGTTGCTGCGCTGCACGCGATCTTTAAGCTGCGCGCGAAACACGTGATCCAGATGAGCGTCGCCATATCTCGCTTCCAAGGCCTCAAGAAGCTGCTCGTAGGTCACTTTCTTACCAAGAGCTTCCAACACAGTTAAGGCTTGGTCGCACAGGCCTAAGGTGAGTGCAGTCATGGCCTGGCTTTTATTCCAGCCATTTGCCTCCTTGACGGCCTCGAACTGGATTTTGTAGGCCGACCAGGAAGAAGTCCCGTCGAACGGCGGCACTTTGAATCCACGTAGCGAAGGTGTTGTAGCTACTACGGGAGCTGTTGTTCCATCCGCACGTTTGAGGTCGTCCAGCGTTTTCTTCACGTCAGCCATTACGTTGTCAACCCGATTGTTTACTTGGTCGATTCGGGTTTCGGCCTCCGACAGGCGGTTGTCATGTTGAGCAACCTTATCCTTCACCTCCCGTATCTCTTTTCCGAAGATAGCGTGAAGGTCCTTCATGAGGAGCATCTGCTCTTCTTTATCGCGTTGGAGTTGCTCTTCTAAACGACGGGCCTGTTCCTCCTGCCGGCGGGCCTGTTCCTCCTGTCGGCGGGCCTGTTCCTCCTGTCCGCCCCGCAGCTGCTCTTCCAATCGGCGGGCCTGTTCCTCCTGTCCGCCCCGCAGCTGCTCTTCCAATCGCCGGACCTGTTCCTGCAGCATCACCATCAGAGCACCTAAGTCAGGTGCGGCAGATGTAGGAGCTACCGACGGGCCTGCAGCCGGTGGCTGGCCCTCCGACGTCTGCGGCGTTGCACCACCAAATCTTCGTTGGTCCGTCTCCTGCTGGCGTTGACTTCGGGTACGGACAACCTCCGTTTCCTCCTTAGGTAAAATCGGCATTATTTTATCCCACTTCTGACACCAATTGTTACGAGCTTGAGGTTCGTGACAATAAAAATTGCCGATAAAATTACCTAAATTAACACTTTAATTTACTTTACACAAATTAAAGTTAAAACACTAATAATTAAACACACTAATTCACTTAATTCCGCTCCGAAGCTTCGCTTGTGTCGCTGAGTTCAACTCTGCCTTGCCCCGATCGCATCTTGCAGCGCCTATTTATATAATTAGCAAAGAAGCGTCCCGAACATTCACGTAAATGCGCGCCAGGCAACGTAAATTCGAGTATAGATTTTCTAGAGACTTAGTTCTTCGGGTGGCGCTGTCCGTCGAAAGATGTGTGATGTCATAAACTGCAACGCTCCCCTCACTCTCGTTCCTGACACTAGATGGCGCTAGTGCGCTGATTTGAGCGCGGCGTAACAATATTATTAGAAGGCATAGCAATAGGAATAAGAGGACTATTAATTAAATTATTAGAAAATTATTTAAATATTAGAATGCAAGCTGTTATCGAAATATATAATGAATCTATAAACATAGTTGAGGTGGTTAAATCTAAATTTTAATAATGTAATACTGGGTGTACCGCAAGGCAGCATATTGGGGCCCTCTTTATTTCTGTTATATATAAATGATCCCGCAAACATAATAAAGCACTTAGGCGTAATGTATGCCGATAATGAAACCATATTTATTTCTAAAGATGATCATATGATTCTGATAATGGAAATGAAATAAACAAAACATTGAAAATAGTTACTGATTTGCTGCAGTCAAGAAACTTAAAATAAAACCAGTCAAAAACAGAACTCGTACAATTCAGAAATTACAAAAGTATACCTGCCAAACTAAATATAACCGTGACTGATATAGCGGTCGAAGAAGTAAAGAACATACATTTTCTAGGAGTCGAAATAGATCAATATATAAACTGGAAGGAACCTATTGAATAATAAAAGACATCCAGTGCATGTTACGCATTATCCATATCATACTGGGGAAACTCAGGAGATTTACAATCCACATTCGTTGTCCAGAAAAAAATGCCTTAGAACAATATATAACATGCATAATATTCAATCGTTAAGAGATATTTTCAGAAAAAGGGTCTGCTAACACTGACTGGAATCTTTATCCTGGAGTTATGTCTATTTATAAAAAAAACAATATGCAATATCTTAATTTGAAATCTGATTCAAAGAAAAACATTCGCAAACAATATAAGTGTGACGTAAGCTTACCTATTATTAAAAAAAATTACTTTAATTTTTATGATTTATTATAAAAGTACCTATATTATTGCTATTCGTTTTTACAACCAGTTACCAACAGCTATTAATAGCTATTAACCAGTTACCACCAGCTATTAATAGTTATTAATAGCTGGTGGTAACTGGTTGTGTAAACGAATAGCAATAATATAGTAATTATTTAGATCACGATCACTGTCAAATATTGCATCATTTTTTTATTTTGTTACAAGATTTTTAGAGGATAATATAAATTATTGATTTATTTTTGAATATAATACATATACATAAAAACGAAGATTTGTACAAAAAACTCATCGAAATCGGGTGATTTTTCGATTTCATATTTTCGAGTTTATGATAACATTTAAAGTCAAAAACTTAAAGTGAGATAAAAAATTAATAAAAAAACATTCAACGCGTTTTTAAATGTTTTTTTTTTGTGTAGGTGGATTAACAAAAAATATACAAACTTCGTTTAACGCTTCCCAAAAAATTTATGAACGATTGTATTCGAGGAAGTTCGTTTAAAGTCATAAAACTATATGAAATCTTGAGGTGAGATATTTTCTATATTTTTTCCGTAAATCCGCCATAAAGACAGAGATTTTAAAAAAAATCTTCGAAAACGGATGATTTTTCGATTTTTTAGAGCCAAAAAACGAGGTGCCCGCGATGGTATAAAATTACCGCTTTTTTGTAATTATTGGGAAATTCTCCCGTTTCTAACATTATGTTTATGATAATATGTAAATGCGGGTCAGATATAAAAGGTTTCCTTTCTTTGATTACTCTAATGGGTATATTATCATATTCGTACCGGGGTTGGTTTATTTTATTTTTTAACTATGTTTATCGCACTTATCTACGGGATACCGCATTTACTGAATAATCATTAGAATAACTTTGTATTTATGTATATTTATATCCTTAAACTTGTATGTATGTATCAGTCCTCTCTTTAAGATCTATCTAAAGCAGTTGACAATATTAACGCTGATCTGACTTGTATTTCGAATTGGAGTAAATGTTATGGTTTAAAAATTAATCCTAAGAAAACTCAGGTCATTGTCATCGGTAGTTTCAGATTAATTGGTAAAGTCGACTGGTCTTCCCTACCCCCTATTATACTAGACTGCACTCCAATACCTTTCAGTAACGAAGTTAAAAACCTGGGGTTGTATCTTGACTCCTGTATGTCTTGGACCTAGGTTAATGATGTCAGTAGAAAAATGTTTGCTGCGTTAAGCTCTTGACGTAGATTACGTAATTTTCTTCCCACGGCAACTAAAGTTACGCTCGCCCAGTCTCTACTTCTGCCTTTCCTTGACTATGTTGATATTTGCTATCTTGACATTACCGAGGGGCAGCTTAATAAGCTTGAGCGCATTCAAAATTTATGCATTAGATTTATATTTGGGCTTCGCAAATATGATCATATCTCCGAATTTCGTAAACAACTCAAATGGCTCTTTGCAATGGCAATGGCAATGTCAATTCTCTCCTTGTTGTATAGCCTGCTGTTTAATCCTTCCACTCCTCTTTATTTAAAAAACCGTTTCCAGTATCTTTCTCTTACCTATAATCGCTTCCTTCGATCCTCCGTCAATCTTTCTCTCTCTCTACACCTTTGCACTCTTCTTCCTTTTTCAAGAAATCCTTCACCGTAACTGCTGTGCGATTGTGGAACTCCTTACTTCTCCATATTGGTCGTGCTAAATCTCTTCACTCTTTCAAAAGTTTTGTTAAATCGTATTATTTAGAACGCTATTAGATAAACTACTTTACCTTTGTCGTACTCTTTTCATTTAATCTATTATATGATATTTTATATATAATTTTCATTTATCTTTATTTGTATGTATTATTATATTTTTATTATTATTTTGTATGCCCTCTATTTTAACTTTTGTTTGCATCATTCCTCTACGCAAAGGTTGTCAGGAAGAAATCACTTTCAGAGTGATAAGGCCGCCTATTGTACATACTTTAATTTGGTTATAACTGTATTTTATAAATTGATGTTTCTGTATTGTGGTGTACAAAAAAGAATAAATAAATAAATATATATGTTTATATATGTTTATTAGCATATAAATGAAAAACTCTCACCACTCTATCGGTTGACTGGTAGAAAATGCCTTTAGGCATTAAGTACGCCCTTTGAATCCTTTTTTTCTAAGAGGAAGAGTCTAAAGTTAAAAAAAAAAATAGAGGTGATGTTAATGTGTTACAGTTTTGGTCAATATAGTGATGGTTGAAAGTATTTGCCAGTTTTATAAGTGACTTTACGGCATTGTCATTTTGCACTATGTAGTCTATTGTAGGTAGAATTACTTTTGTACTTTGGGTTTTTTGTTTAATTAATGTCCACGTGGCCTTGGTTTCATTTGCACTATATGAGATAAATTTAGCATTAGAAATTCTTTAAGACTGTTTTATTATACGCTTTAGGATTTTACAGCAGTGAACGTATTTAAGTTTTTGTATATACACTATATTTTGTTTGGATGTAGATTTTACGTTTAATTTTACTTGAGAATAAGATACTTATTGTTTTAAAGTAAGTATTTTTTAGCACATATTTTAACTTTTTCAGTTTGAATACAAAGGTCAAATACAAGTTTAAATATACAAATAATAATAAAGGGGAATGAAAGTGAACGCATGCAAGACGAAAGTGATGGTTTTTGAAAGAGAAGAAAGCAAAACGGTATGTGAAATAAGAATAGAAGGAGAGTTAATTGAGCAAGTGGATGAGTTTGTGTATATGGGATGTGTCTTTAGCAGGGATGGTAGATATGATAGGGATATAGAACGACGAGTAAATGCAGGGAATAGAGTGAATGGGGCACTACACTCTATTATGAAGAACCAGAATATGTCAAAACAGGCACGTATGGTAATTCATAATGCTGTGTTAGTCCCTACTTTAATGTATGGTAGTGAAAGCTGGGTGTGGCAGAAGAAGCACGAAAGTAGAATAAATTCTGTAGAAATGCGGTCTTTAAGGAATATGCTAGGGTTGAATCTGAATGACAGGGTGAGAAATTGCGTGATAAGAGATAAATGTGGTATGCAAGATGATGTGACCAGGATTAAGAAAGGAATGCTTCGGTGGTTTGGTCATGTGGAAAGAATGAATGAGGAAAGAGTGACAAAGCAAATTTATATGGCAGATGTGAACGGCCGAGTCAGGAAGGGACGCCCTAGGAAAAAGTTTATCGACCAAATTGGCGATATTTTGAAAATGCGCCACGTTAGAAGTACCCTTAACCGACGAGCATGTATGCGTAGATATATGGATGTAAAAGAGGCGAAAGAGGTATGTCAGGATCGTGCCAAATGGAACTCTGTAGTCTCTGCCTACCCCTCTGGGTGACGGGCGTGAGTGTTTATGATATATACAAATAAATTCTTCGTAAGCTCTGTTGTCATACACGTCCTCAAATTTTATTTATAAATAACTCACTTTTGCTGGAACAGATTAGTATGTCTATATTAAACTCAGCCAGAATAATTTTTTTTTAATTCACGAATCTCAATCTGATAGGTTTAAATAATAATATCTCAAATTTTTTAATATACCCATTAATATTACTGTTAAGCGTTCTGTGCATACATAATATATACCAATTTGTTTCTTAAATTGTTATTCCACAGCAGTCGAAGTGATTTTCAACGGCTAGTTCAGAGATTCAGTTAACTTTTTTGTAGTTAATTGAGTTTTGTTCTCATACCATATATATTATTGTGTAGTAAAGTTGTCAGTATCGATATAAATGATTTCCCATTTAAGTTTCGACTAATAATAAATTAGGTTGCAGTAACAGCTTTGTCTGCGTGCAAGTTGATATTGTGTTTTTCTTAATTTTTTGCCTATTAGACTTGATGTACTGTTTATAATTATATGTTTAATTTAGATGAAATATTTGCCTCAGAACTAACCTACATAGCATCACAAAGAATGATGTGTTTGGGACTTTATAATTTACGTTTATAAATATACTGTGACTAAACTGAGAACAGATGTGGTGGAATGTTTCACAAAGTTTTATCTCACTTATGAACCTACGTCTTTTTGTTAACGGAATAACACATTCGTATGTGCTAGTTTATTAAAATAAAATATAGAGTTCACTGTAGTCTTAATGGGTCTTTACCATTATTACCACACACCATTACAACATAATCAAATTTATTATAGTTAGTCAGTCGTTGCACCAGGTTTACTTAAAGTTGACACAGTGAAGTTGGATCCGATCAGATTTTGTAG
This sequence comes from Parnassius smintheus behrii, assembly GCA_036936625.1. Taxonomy (NCBI): domain Eukaryota; kingdom Metazoa; phylum Arthropoda; class Insecta; order Lepidoptera; family Papilionidae; genus Parnassius; species Parnassius smintheus. The sequence goes on along the minus strand of JAUPFT010000030.1, from coordinate 13,835,580 downwards.
CATATTTTTCATCCGTGTATGTGTATGTATACATATACAAAATATTGTTTTATTACAGATTGGGTTTACTATTGAGGGGACTGGTATTAACTGTGACTCTGTCAGGGGTTGATTTTTTGCTTCACATTCATTATTTTACTCTCGCTGAGGCGTATTTAATGTAGGAGAATATTAGCACGTCCTCTCCTTAGTCTCAGTAGTGTTCTCAAGGTTGATATTCAATTTTATTTCATTTAAAGTTAATATTAAGAATAATATAATATTAAAATATGTACGATTACTAAGCCGTACTACATTTTTATTGAGAGTATAGTATTTGTATATATAATTGGAGGGCAATTCTTTTTCACTGTAACAAAGTTGGAAGTTTGTGGATTATATTACGTACATTCAGGCTGCTTACAAATTTTGTAAAACATAATAAATGTTAATAATATGGTGTAGTCTTAAATATAAACTTGGGATTTTAGCTTTGCTCATTACGTAGCGGTCAGTATAATCGTATTTCATGTATTTAGCACAGATATGAATGGGTTTTATTGTCTATGTTGAATTATTTAGTCTAATTTTTTTTCAATCCTAAAACTGTGAGCAGTTTTGTTTGAGAACATGTTACGAGTAGCTCCAAGTAGTTACGTAATTTGCATATCAATGAAAATCCTTATAACTCTTTACATAATGTATCTCCATTATTATCATCATCATCATTACAAGGGTTGCCACGTTACATGGTCCTTAGCCTAAGAAAGTCCCGAAATTTCTGGGAATTGAATTTTGCAAATGAAAAATTTAACTAAATTAATTTACTTGCAGGTTTAGATACCAGTATACCTCGATTCCTCGGGAAGCTTACGGTCGAGTTGTTACAAAAGCTCCACCAAACGTAGTACGTACTCCGGATTACGACGAGGTAAGGAATAATTTGTACTTCTCTTTTATATTCAATATATACTCATGTAGAGTAGTTCTCTCAAGTAAAACGGTGACTGTTGTAATCTATAAATTTATTACTTATAAATTTGTAAACAATTTTTGTTCGCACGGCCATATCTTGTCATTTATATCAATGCACTAACTACGCTATAAGACATCTTTCTTAATGCACGCAACCAAGGAGTGGAATGCCCTGGCGGAGTTTGTTTTAGCGAGCACCTATAACCTGAACCTCTTCAAGGTGTTAACAGGCTTCTAAAACTCGCTCGACTGTGGACCTCATCTTTGCCCTCGGGCCAGTTGGAGGTCAAGAATGAGCCCATTTTGAATTAAAGAACTTAGTAAGAGATGCAAAAATGGCTGCAGACCGATCAGGAGTGTGCTTTGTGACATTTCCTTGGGTGAAACCTATGTTCAGCAGGTGACGTGATGAATTGTAATATTGACGAAACGGTCCACACGTAACAGCATTAACAGCATTCACCCAGTATTGTTGCGTGGCAGAAATTTAATAGTGCTTAATAAATATATATAGTTCTTGCCATTCACGAATGCGGTTGCCCTGTGGATGTGGTTCGACATGTACATGCACAGTGTGACAGTGTGCGTGCCTGGCGTAGCGGTAGTCCGGTCACGGTTTAAGCATAGAATAAATCAGCGCCATCTCATAAATACCCATGAACTACCACGAAACCAGTGTTTCTATTAATAATTATGGTTTTACCCTAGAACCTGCAGAAATACTCAAAATAAAAATAAAATAAAAATAGCCTTATTTATTGCACCTAATTTTTAATATTTTAAAAACAACATCATTGCAAGATTTGAATATCATTTCACGATTAAAAATCTTGAGTTTATTGATGAAGAGAACGTTCTCATTTTCAAATTATAATAACACTTAGTCTCATATGAATAATGAATATGTAACTATATAAAAATATAGCATTATTCTATTCTATTAATTATATTATTTATTAAAGAAAAACTTTTTCATTCTACACTTTTCTAGCTCTTTGGACGCTATCCCGTTCGATAAATCTTTAAAAAAAATACATTTGATGAAAATAAAAATCAGGGTTACATTAAGTTCGGTTTTACCCCAAATTACCCAAAACACTTTCAACTTGAAGAAACGCCTAAATCCCTACCTATATTAGTAGATTTACCCTAACATAGTGCAAAATATCTAAAAGTGGAAACACTGCATGGACGCACGGCACGCATTGGTGGTAGCGTTGGTGCTCCATATACAATTTTTGCACCAATGAGTCGGTGCCATTTTGTTTGTTCAATGACCTGGTCCATACGCAGTAGTATAAAAAGTCTATGGGTTAGTGCAAATATTCGAAATATCAACCAAGTGTGGATGGTATTGTACGTCTGTGTTCCGATAGGTGTCACTATCTAGCGGAAAATAGGGCGGTATTTTCCCATTGTTTGACGATTTTTCAAGGTATATGATTGGTGCGTTGCCCACTTCAACTTACTGATACTTATTCCTCTGATATAATGAAAAAAGGCACGTAAAATTGATATCATAACCAAAATTATTTTTGATTTTATTACTTACTTTTTTATTTACTAGACAATTCTCTACTACACTGTAAGCAGAAATTTTTATTTTATTTTAGCCTCAACATCCTAAACTTCAACATTTTTAAAAATTATTTTGTTACAGATGTTTGGAATGTTAAATGTTCCGCACACGTCTGGCAAAATACTGCGATACCCGGGCCCGTCGAGACCACGTGGACAACCTACTTTTTTGGTTCCACCACAAAGAGATCGGTAAACAAAACTATTTCGGTTACCTTACTCGTGCATGCATCTTTACCAAACCGTAATTGTAATAAAGTTTCATAGAATATATTCGACAGTGGACCATTTGCACCAGAAACCATAGAAAAATTAGTAGTTAACATATTTCGTACTATACATATTCTGTAGTCACAATGCTGGATAGGTAGATTGCCTGAGTATTTTACACATAATATGAACCGAATTTAAAAGCGAGCTTTAACTACATCGATTTACACTACTGCTACAGAGTTCCAGTGAAATCATGGTAGCTCAAAGGTGAAGAGTTTGCTAAAAACTTGACAGTACACGAGCAACCCAGGTTCGATCCCTGCAGGTATCGATGCAATTGTAAATTGCTATTTTAAGTCCTGATTTAACACGAGCTCCGCTGAAGGAAATCATCGTGAGGAAACTCCCATCTCTGAGAAATTACAAAAAATATTTCAAAGACACGTAAAGTACAAAACAAACACTTCCTTGTTCAAAAACCCAGTGTCCAAGAGTGGAGATATAGGCTGGAACTTATGCAAATTAGAAAAATCGAAATCTCATTATTCATGCGTTTTATTACACATTGCCATCAAAAGTCCATCGCTGAACAGAGGCCTCCCTCTTAGAATGCCCCATTATATTATATTTGCCATGAAGTGACAACCATAGTTTTTTATTAAGTTTTTTTTTAAAGATGCTGCTGCTACCCATATCCTGTTTCAGTTTCTATCTATCGCCTAATTTATGGAGCAGTGGATCCATATATTGCATCATATTTCTCAAAATCGATACTTACGCGCGGGGCAAAGTGCTAAGAGTGCGTGTCTTCATAATAATAGGTCCTTACATATGAAATTAGCGTTTTTTATGGGAGGAATATGAAGTCAATTTTTTTGTTTAAATATATTTAATTGATCAAAGTATGCATCGTTGTTATCTATGCACTTTTGCCATGTCATAGGTAGTTCATTGATCCCTTTACTAAAAAAACCATGGGGTCGATAATCATTAAACTCTTTGAAGGCGGTTTGGACTGCCGCATCGGAGTTGAATTTTTTCCTGGTAAGAAGTAGTCCAAATTTCGGAAAAAATGGTAATCTGTTTGAGCAAGGTCCGGGGAGTACGGTGGATGTCGCAGTCATTCCAATTGTAGCTCATCTAACTTAGTGGTTGTTTGTTGTGCAGTGTGTGTTCTTGCGTTGTGGTGAAGCAGCAGTGGCCTAGAGCGATTGACCAATCTCGGTTGTTTAGCAGCTAGTTCTTCCCTCATGGGTTGCATTCGCTGACAATGGATAACTGCCGTAATTATTTGGCCAGATTTTAGAAAGCTGTAGTTAACGACACGGACACTGGTCCACCAAACACTCACAAGTAATTTTTCTGAGTTAATTTTCGTTTAGGGCAGGATTGGACTTGGTGTCCAGGGTTCAGCCATTGTGACGAGCGCTTTCGATTATCGTACAGTATCCACTTTTCATCACAAGTAATAATTCGATTTAAAAGCCCTTCATTTTTGTGTCAGTTAAGCAAAGTAACACAGCAGTCGACGCGTGTTTGCAAGTTTGATTCACTCAATTCATGAGGTACACACCGTTCAAGCTTTTTTACTTTCCCGCTTTGCTTCAAGTGGATTAATACAGTTTTATCGCTTACCTCGAAGCCTGCAGCTATCTCTGAAGTACTTTGTGGTGGATCCGCTTCCAGGCCTTTAATTCTTCATTTTCCACGTTGGTCTCAGGTTGTTCACGGGAATGGTTCCAAAGGTCGAAATTTCCAGAACGAAAACGTTGAAACCAAAAACGTACAATGCATTTTTTTGCGCACCAGCACCGTACACATCATTAATCCTTCGAGCTGTTTCTGCAGCACTGGTGCCACGGTAGACTCGTAAATATACCGATATTTCATGTTTTCCATTGTACGGTAATAAGCGACGACAAAGAAAAAACTAATGAGGAAATAACAAATTAATGAGGTTTTCAAAACTCAAATGTACCAGTTAAATGAATTTATAAATTTGAATTTGGAATTCACAACCAATAGAGAAATTACAGATCTGAAATAGAGATATTACAGATCAAAGCGGTCAGTACGACAAAACGCTAATTTCGTATGTAAGGACCCAATAATATCACTACACTACACTATACGAACAATATGGACAGAATTTTATTTTAATTAATTTATTGTTAAAAATACACTTAAATGCCCGCAATTTTATAGTACATTATTTTCATACAATTTATCTTAAGGCTTTAATGTTTCCAAATTTATTACCTGTGTCGTTAGATTTTAAATATATTTTAAATATAAATTAGCCCAATTCTAAAAATGAGTTTTTATTACATAATTTATGACAAATTACAAAACCTATTCGGGTACTAATAACGATCCTAATAAAATAAACCTTGATCAAAATCAGTTATCGGTTACTTTTGATTAATTATTAATAATTACTGTTGTTTTAGATTTGAAGCCTTGAAGAAGCTGATACGACAGGAACATGTTCGTGAGTTACAGAGGAAATATGAAACTGAACAGAAGCAAGAACTCAAAGAACTGGCAGCCGGTCGTGGGTAAGTCGCATTTTAGTTTATATTTTTTAATTGAAAATCATAAAAGACCCTTTTCGCTGGTAACAAAGCATTTCATCTTAGACTTAAGGGGTGACAACGCATCCGCAGTTTGATTCTTAGTCAAGGTGTGTGTGTTCCTTGGCAAAATCATTCACTTACCATCAGTTGGAATTTATGATTGTTTTTTACCCTCACTTCCTCTCCCAACAATTAAGCTTTTGTGTGCTTTTGATCCAGTGATCTTCAACGCGACTGTTGATCTACTCCCCTTACAATACAATACAATACAATACTCTTTATTGTACACCAACAAAACATTAATAAATAATGAAAAAGATAATGAGGGATAAACAAAAGGCGGTCTTATTGCTACATAGCAATCTCTTCCAGACAACCCAGAAGAGGAAATTAATAAAACTAAAAATAAGAATAATGGGTAGGGTGCACTAAATTAGACAAAAAAAAATATAACTTATATACTATATAATGACAACATACTTAAGGTATATTAGTGACCATAACTAAGAGGAGAAAGAGAGAGGAGTTAAAGAGACAAATAGTGTTCCTTAATTTGTTTCTTGAACACATTTAAAGATTGAGCACTTTTAATGGATTGGGGTAAAGAGTTCCAGAGTCTTACTCCAAGAACAGCAAAAGATTTATCATAAAATGTCGAGGAGTGTATAGGACATTGGAGCGAAAGGTTTTCTTTGGACCGTAAGGAAAAATCGTGACAAGAGCTAAGAAATTTAAAACGTTCTTTCAGATAGGGAGGACTTGATACATTAAATAAGACGCAGTAGAGCGCAGAAAGTATTTTTTTTATTTATTTATTTAATCTTCATTATACACCTTATATACTAAGGGATATAAAGGGCGGACTTAATGCCTTATGGCATTCTCTGCCAGTCAACCCTGGATGATTTGAGAGACTGTGGCAGGTGTAATAAATCACTTCATAAATAAATAATAATGATATAAAACAAAATAAAATGCAAATGAATAGAATAAATATATAGTTAGTAAAATATACATACTTACTTAATATATAATATAGGATAAATAATAAACATAAAAACGGGTACTTCTATACAAAACTATAAGTACATAAAATATTATGAGACAAAAAATAAAATAACACAATACATATTAAAATACATTATACAAAATATTACTTATAAAGTCAAAGAGAAAAAAAAAACACAAAAACAATAGTCGGATACTCAGGTGGTATTATTCTTACGACAGAATTCTCGAACTAGTCTTTTAAAATAATTCTTGTTATTAATTTTCTTGATATCAACAGGCAAGGCATTCCAGAGCAGTATAGACTGCACAGTAAAAGAGGAATTATAGAAACCACTCCTATGTGGTGGAATACGAATTTTAAGACAATTTTGGGAACGGGGAACTCTATCGTTAGTGGAATACAGATATTGAAAGTTATCCTTAAGATAAGAGGGAGAATTGGGGTCATTTAAAATTGAATGTAGTACTTGCAAAGTTCGGGAGCTACGCCTTTGACGAATAGATAGCCATTTAAGCTTAGATCGGTACTGAGAAATATGGTCATACTTACGTAAGCCAAAAATGAATCTAATGCAATTGTTGAGAAGGCGCTCCAACTTATCGAGAAGATATTGAGATAGATCTGGGTAACACACATCTGCATAATCAATAATGGGTAATATCAAAGTCTGGATTAACAGAAGTTTAGTTTTAAAAGGCAGAAAGTTTTTGAGACGACAAAGTGAACGTAAGGTGGCAGTTACTTTACGGCTTGTTTCGGCAACTTGAACTTCCCAGCTTAAAGTATGGTCTATATGTAAACCAAGATTTTTGACAGACTTACAAAATGGCAACAATGTGCCATTGTAAAATACGGGAGCAAGGTTATCATTATTAATCTTACCTAACATTCTGCTACTACCTATAACCATTGCTTTGCATTTGGTTGGGTTAACTAAAACACCATGTCTGTACGACCAATCTCTAATGGCATCGAGGTTGTGGTTGAGTTTATGAATATTATATATAAGTATATAAGTATATGAGTATTCCGACGAAGACGGATTGGGAGCCATTGAGTTTAGCGCGGTATTCAGAGACATGGTCATATTTACGAAGCCCAAATACGAACCGTATACAGAGATTTTGGAGTCGCTCAAGTTTATTAAGTTGCTCCTCGGTGATATCAAGGTAACAAATGTCAGCATAGTCGAGGATAGGGAGTAGCAAAGATTGTGCAAGCGTAATTTTGGTGGAAATGGGTAAAAAGTATTTAAGCCTTCGGAGTGAAGCATAAGCCGCAAACATTTTTCGGCTCACTGCATTAATTTGGGGTGTCCAACACAGACTGGAATCCAAAAAGATACCTAAATTTTTAACTACTTCATTATATGGAATAAGAATACCATTAAATACAACGGGTTGAATTTGACATTTTTTAATTTTGGAAATAGTTCTTGAACTCCCAATAATTATAGCTTGCGATTTTGAAGGGTTAACCGTCAACCCATAAGATCGTGTCCAGTCGAGAATAAAAGCCAGATCCTTGTTGATACATTCAACAGCTTTGGCAAGATCTTCGATGGTTGTTTGTAAATATATTTGAAGGTCATCTGCATACAAGTGGTAGAGAGAAGATATTTGGGATGTAATCGTATTAATAAAGATTGCGAATAAAAGAGGAGATAAGACACCACCTTGTGGAACGCCAGCTACGGTATCAAGCCACGAAGAAAGTCTATCTTGGACACGAATACGTTGCCGGCGCCCGTGCAAATAACTATGAAACCAGGAAATTGCAGTTGGAGATATGTTAAGAGAACGCAGAATCCCTAACAGGATATCATGATCAACAGTATTGAAGGCATTGCTGAAATCCAGCAACACCAATACTGTGACTTGATGATTCTCCATACCGTGACGAATGTCGTCGGTGATTTTTAATAACGCCGTAGTCGTACTATGACCAGATCTAAAGCCAGATTGGAGAGGACTAAGGATGCTATTTCTTAAACAAAAGGAATTAATTTGTTGTTGGACAAGGCGTTCTAAAACTTTGGAAAGGAAAGGAAGAATTGAAATAGGACGATATTCAGAAAAACTTGAAGGATTTGTTTTCTTAGGTAAAGGTATGATTTGAGCGTCCTTCCACTGGGAAGGGAAAGAAGATGAGGATATGGAAAAGTTTAAGATATGGGTTATAATAGGTGTTAAAAAGTCCAACAAGGGAATGATCATTTTACGACTGACGTCGTCACTTCCGACAGCGTCGGAATGGATAGAGAGTATGTGTTTCCTAACATCACAATCTGCAAATTGCCTAAACACAAATGGAGAAAAGTCAGGAGTGGGAAACGATGAAAGTTGAGTAAGTGTTGCTGATTTTGCCATATTGTTCAGGCAAGAAACGGAAGAAAAATGCTGATTAAGCAAATTTAAATCAACGTTATTTGGAATAGGACATGAACGAGTTTTCCCAACTCCAATAGACCTTAAGAAGTTCCAAATACGACATGGATCTTCGTTTTGTACTGATTTATGGATGTGGCGGCGTCGTAAATCTCTACACATCTTGTTGCATTGATTTCGTAGGAGTCTGTACTTCTCCCGAATCCTGTCATTCTTAGGATCTGACCTGTAACTCGACTTTGCACTATTCTTCCTGCAGATTAATCTTTTAAGATCTTCGGTCAACCACGGAGCTGGAGGATGACGTATTCGCACTGGGCGGACAGGAGCATGAGCATCATAAAGTTGAACAAGAAGTGAATTAAACAATGCTACCTGTTCGTCAACATCACAAGCCTTCATTATAACGCTCCAGTCCATATTAGCAGCGTCTTTTGAAGCTTATCCAAATCCATTTTCTCAAAATTACGCTGCAGAAGTATCCTTGATTTGGCTTTGGGTGGTCTTATTTTATAAGATAGAAACAGGAGATCATGATACGAAAAAGCATTTGCAGCACATTGACCAAAACTATCAACATGGTCAAGAGAAGAAACGATAACCAAATCAAGGAGGGATGGGATACAGTTAGGGAAAAAATGAGTTTCAGAGAGAGGAAGGATATTTAAATTGGCTGCTTCTATAAGGGACTTAAGCCGGAGAGATCGGGCATCGTTCTTGAGAAGGCAAGTATTAAAGTCGCCCATTAGCACTGTATGTGTATACAATGGAGTTAACTCTTCAAGGAGGTTATCCAAAGTAGTAAAATAGTCCACTGTGGAAGAAGGACTATAAAAAACTCCGAGAAGTAATTTGTTGTGCGAAAGAAGTACTTCAACAAATAAGTATTCTGCTTCGTTCTGAGCTTGAGATGGAGATGATAAACAAACAATAGAAAAAGGAATATGAGCACGAATATAAATGGCAACACCACCACCACCTCGCGCAGTTCGGTCGTTGCGTATTAACTGGAATCCTGGAATGGAATAGGATATAGAAGGAAGACATGGCTTTAACCATGACTCTGAAACGAGAATTGCGTGAACATTATCACTTTCAAAACTAGCTAACATATCGGGATAATGAGCCGGAATACTCTGTGCATTTATGTGGACTATATTGAAGTTTTTGATAGCTTGAGAAAAATAGGAGTCAAGGGTCTGTTTTAATGGAGGAATGCTCTCAAAACTGTCGTCATTACTTAATACATCAGACACTGAAAAGAAAGGGGAGGAGCTTTGAATATGATCACTTTCACCAAAAGACATGTTATCCTTACAAAAATATTAAAAAAAAATTCAAACAACTGTAAATTATTAAAAAAAAAACTAATAACTATAAAAATTATAAACTAAACCTTATAGTTAAATTTACTACCTACCAGCATTTACAGAATAGAAAATAATGCAAATATTTAAAAAAAAAAACAATCAAAAAAAGGTACTACACATATGCCATTCAGATCATATTTGATTGAACAAAAAAAGAATATATATATATATATATATAACACAAGGTGCTTATGAGAAATAACTGAAACCACAGACACTGATATTAAATAGAATTACGTACTGTGAGTAGTACGTTAGGAGTCATTTGCGAGTATATATTAAACATTAAGTCAAAACCACTTTTATGCTTGCAATAATGTTAACAAAGTACACGTCCGACAAGGCTGCATAAGCATGGATACCTTTGCATAAAAAAAATACAAGTAAACAAATCTCCATGTTAGTACACCAAGAGCATTTAATACCTACTCTGTAATGAGAGGATATTTCTCTAAGGTAAATAACATAGTGATTATATACTCTTTGCATAATTGTAGAAACAAAAATTTATTAATCTGTGGTCGAAACCTAAAATAACAGTTAATTATCAGTATTAATATCAAATACCTACATTGTTAAAATAATCTAACTTAGAACAACAAAATCAGAACAATAGACAAAGTCTAAGTTTCAAAGTGATGTAGATAGATAATACTTCGTATATAATAGGAATCCATAACGACTAATTAACTCACATCTTATTTAACACTCAACATTAGACTGGTATAAAAGAATTAAGGTTATCGAAAGTACAACGCAGAGACTAATTAACTCATATACGAGTATATATAAAACTACTAGACTAATTATATATATGAAAAAATTAACTCATATCTTAAATAACACTTAACATAAGACTGGTAAAAAAAGAAATAAGGTTAGCAAAAAGCACAATGCAGAGACACTGAAATATTGACAGAAATCATAATGTGATAAAAGACAATACATACAGTTTATTGAAGAGAACTAAAGGTCCTATACCACATAACTATCATTTCTTCACTATCCTCTTGGAGCGCTGAACTACTTTGTCAGTAGATCTATTACTTCCAGCGACTGCCTTCTGTGCTTGGGTAGCAGCAGCTGGTGCCACTGGGACGACTTCGAGCTCAGCGAGGGATTCAACTTGATGGCGCGAACCGTCATAAGCGATAATATGAATGTAACCATCCCTAGTTCAGCAATTACTTATGCCAAACTTCTGCCTGGCCACCATGAACATCTTGTGACGATCTTTTGTTAAAAACTCGGACATAGTTACACCCGTGTCTTTCAGTTTTGTTTTTGAGAACCAAACTTGATCACGGACTCGGACATCCCGGAACTTTACAAGAACTGGTCTTGGCTTCTTTTCTATCGGACGTCCAAGGCGATGGCAGCGGCTAAAAGAATCGTTAGAGACATTGGGAATCTTGAGCTTGTCCATAATTAGGTTAGAAGCCATTGAAGATGTATCCTCTGACTTGTCCTCGGGAATCCCATGAAGCAGCAGAATCTTACGACGCCGTCTTATCTCCAAGCGGTCGATCTCTCTCCCAAGAAATTCAACCTGTTTTTGAACAGTTTCAAGAGCGGACAAGATAAACTTTCTGAATGTTGCGAACTCCGTTGAGAGTACAGATATATTTGAGGCCACAGTTGGACTAGTCTTATTTAAGTCCTGCTGAAACTCATTCATACGAGTATTGAAGAGTTCTGACATAGCTGACAGTGATCCTTTGAGGGCTTCCATGGTTTCGTGTAGTGTTAGCAAATTAAGGAAAAAATATATCAAGGAATCAAGGCTGGTAAACAGATGATTATTACATATATATTTTACACATTAAAATATCCTAATTTCTATTTTTAAAATATAAATTACGCGAGACTGATCAAAAACATGTGTTACTTATTTCACTCCTACCCACGAAAAAAAAAAAAAAGAAAAAAAAAAAGAATTATATTGAATATATTGAATCTTAGGGTGGATATTTGCCATAGTTGCCACACTTGGCAAAGTCCCGGTTGAGTTATCCCCCCTTTTTGTCAAGAAATTCTGAGTTGCGTATACAGCCAACTCTCGTTAATTTGATACTCGAAGGACTCTTAAAATATTACGAATTATCGAGTGTTTGAAATATCAAATGGTTCGAAAATTTTGAGAGAAAGTAAATAAAACTTCAAATTATTAAGTGTTGATCAATCATTATTTATTAACTGCTATTCTTTAACAATGAAAAAAGCTTGGACTTCAATTCCACTTTCCCCACAAACTGTTATTAACACAACTTCATTTCTCTCTTTGAAATTAGTAAGCCACTCTTCTTGGGGCAAAGTTTTTAATGCTTAGAGTGGAAGCGAACTCTTTTTCCTTTAACAAGTTTCCGCTAGTAGACACTTTTTGTCCTCTACGCTGTCTTGGCCAAATGACCAGGTTTTCTTCCCGACGAGAAAATTCACCTTGAATAGTTGTTTTCCGTACTCCAGCAGTCTGAGCAGCATAGATTTTCTCCTTGTGCTTTATTATGGTTAAGAGAGTACTCAGAGGAATGTTAAATTCTTTTGCAATATCACTTTTATTCTCACCTCCCTCTACTTTTCGATTAACTTCTTCTTTTTAGCAATCATCAAGCATTTATACTTTTTAGGCATCATGACTAACGCGGTCTTTTTAATCTGTATACAACCAAACCAACGAATGAGTAACAGTAACTGAAACATAAATAACTAAACAAACCGATTCGTGCGGGTGTGTGTCAAACTAAACATAACAAAAATAAAGGCTCACATAGGACAAAAAAGTTTGAATTTGTATCAAAATGTACTATTAAAATCTTTCTGTCCTTTCTCTCTGCAAATTTGAATTGTCGAGTGTTTGACGCCGATGAGTTCGAATTAACGCGTCGTTTTGTTACGTATCAATGATTTTTGCGTTCGAATTACCAAGTGCTTAAAATGTATTGAATTAGTTCGAAATATAAAGAGATTTTGCAGGAAATTCGTGATAACTTTGAATTATAGAGATGTTCGAATAATCGAGGGTTGAATTAACGAGAGTCGACTGTATATATAGTTATGTCTTGATGATCCATTCTTCCTTGAGACTGACTGGCGTGATCGTAATTCGGTCTGGAGAACATAATGTTATTAAGTTAAAGTAAAGTAAGTCGAGATACAGGGTTACGTAAAAACGATTTTAAATAATATACTTTTCCTTTAGAAATGAGGACTTCGTGTATGGTAATTATGGCGAAGCGGAACCCCGAGGCTTACAGCCCTTGCAGGTAGAATATCCCGCCGATGACAGCACTAGACACTCCAAGTAAGTCACTGGCAATTTAATATTATTCCATTAATTTAGTGTAAAATAATAAAACCTATGGTTTATATAAAAACAAATTATTAAAACATTATAACGCTCAGTAAAACGCGGAAGTAAAACGCATAATTCATTAATCTTAAACATATAAATTAACACTTTAATTTACTTTACACAAATTAAAACTTAAAACACACTAATTCACTTTATTCCGCTCCAAAGCTTCGCTTGTCTCGCCAAATCCAATACTTCCCCGATCGCATCTTGCAGCGCCTATTTATATAAATTAGCAATGAAGCATCCGGAATATTCAAGTAAATGCGCGCAAAGCGACGAGTGTTCGAGTGTAGATTTTCTAGAAACTTAGTTCTTCGGATGGCGCTGTCGGTTGAAAGATTTGTGATGTCATTTTCTGCAAAGCTCCCCTCGCTCTCGTTCCTGACACTAGATGGCGCTAGTTGACTTATTCACGCAACACTGCCCCCTCCTAAGACATGCTCGTCCCGAGCATTATCGGTCCCATAATAACGCGACAAGCGATCCACATGGACGATCTTAGGAGTCCCCTTTGCGCCTTTCTGTAACGGCTCCGCAATGTCAAGGGGTGTCCTATCCCGTGGTGCACAAACATTGTACAATTTTGATACTCCTCTACTCCGTGTCTGAGGTCCCCTCCAGCCGCACCAACTTGTACATGTACGACACCAATCCTCGACATCGTCACGATAATGGACCCAGTAAAACTGTTCTCGGACCTTCAGTAGAGTTCGTTTAACTCCCAGATGGACTCTTGAATGACCACTATGGCACAGCTGTAGAACATTCGGCACTTCAGCTTTAGGGACAACCATTTGCAAACGACAGCTGTCTCCTCGACCATTGTCCCATTTACGGCACAGGACTCCATCCTGAAGCAGCAAGCTGTCCCATTGGGCCCAATAGCTTTTCGTGGTTGAACTCCTCGCTGAGACGTCCCTCCACTTAGGCTTGGTAGCACGGGCCTTCATCCATCCCAGAATCGGCTTGATGTCCGGATCTTCCTGCTGTGCATGTCGTAGGCTGTCCTTCCACCCGTTGCTGAGGTGATCTGTCCTGAGCATCCTCACGGATACCACTTCCTTACTCTCTTGCCTACTACAATGGTTGCAATCTTCAGGACAAGGTCTTCTTGACAATGCATCTGCGTTGCCGTGAGATTTCCCGCTGCAGTGTCTGATATTAAAGTCGTATTCCTGCTGCTGCTGGGCGGTGCTGTTAGCCGCACTTCCTTTCTGAGACCGTTCACCTTCCCTTCCTAGGGTGTGCTTAGGGCAGCTGGACCGAAGATGGCCTCTTTCCCCACAGCCATAGCACCTAGGGCTGTATCTTTTATTGTGGTCGCGAACCGTAACTGCTGTAACCTCCCTAGCGTGAGGTGAACGATGATCCTGTCGCCGCCAGTGCCGTTATCTGCACTACCCTCTCGAGATCGATCAACTCTCCTTTCCACAGTTCGCTTAGGGTAGCTGGATCGAAGATGGCCCCTTTCCCCACAGCCATAGCACCTTGGGCTGTATCCTTTAATGCGGTTGCGAACTGTAGCTGCTGCAACCTCCCTGACGCAATGGGAACGATGATCCTGCCGCACGGCTTCCACTTCCAGTGCATGGGCCAGGGCGTCCTTAAGCGTCTCGTGGTGCCCGAGCCTCACAGCAGCTCTGACTTCCAGGTCGCGGATGCCGTCGATGAATGTCTGCACCAGGTTCCCTTCAATGAGCGCAGGTACAGACCGGTATGCTTTTCGCACCAGCTTCTCCACTTCTAGAGCCCATTGCTGCAGGTTTTCGTTGATGCGCTGCACGCGATCTTTAAGCTGCGCACGAAAGACGTGTTCCAGGTGAGCGTCGCCATATCTCGCCTCCAATGCCTCAAGGAGTTGCTCATAAGTCACTTCCTCACCAAGAGCTTCCAGAACTGTTAAGGCCTGGTCGCGCAGGCCTAGTGTGAGAGCAGTCATGGCCTGACTTTTATTCCAGCCGTTCGCCTTCATAACAGCCTGGAACTGGATTTTGTAGGCTGACCAGTTAGAGGTACCGTCGAACGGTGGCACCTTTAACCCACGTAGCGAAGGTGTTGTAGTTACTACGGGAGCTGTAGTTCCATCACCCAGTTTGAGGTCGTCCAACGTTTTCTCCACGTCAGCCACCACGTAATCAACCCGATTGTTCACTTGGTCGATTTGGGTTTTAGCTTCCTTGAGTTGGGTTTCAGCTTCCGACAGGCGGTTGTCATGTTGAGCAACCCTATCCTTCACCTCCTTTATCTCTTTCCCAAAGGTAGCATGAAGGTTCTTAATGAGGAGCATCTACTCTTCCGACCGACGGGCCTGTTCCTCTTGTCGGCGAGCCTGTTCATCCTGTCCGCCCCGCAGCAGCTCTTCCAACCGACGGACCTGTTCCTCCTGTCGGTGAGCCTGCTCCTGCAGCATCACCATCAGAGCACCTAAGTCAGGTGCTGCAGATGTAAGAGCTACTGACGGGCCCGCAGCCGGCGGCTGTCCCTCCGAAGTCTGCGACGTTGCACCACCAAATCTTCTTTGGTCCGTCTCCTGCTGGCGTTGACTTCGGGTACGGACACCCTCCGTTTTCTCCTTAGGTAAAATCGGCATGATTTTATCCTACTTCTGACACCAATTGTTACGAGCTTGAGGTTCGTGACAATAAAAATTGCCGATAGAATTACCTAAATTAACACTTTAATTTACTTTACACAAATTAAAACTTAAAACACACTAATTCACTTTATTCTGCTCCGAAGCTTCGCTTGTCTCGCCAAATCCAATACTTCCCCGATCGCATCCTGCAGCGCCTATTTATATAAATTAGCAATGAAGCATCCGGAATATTCAAGTAAATGCGCGCAAAGCGACGAGTGTTCGAATGTAGATTTTCTAGAAACTTAGTTCTTCGGATGGCGCTGTCGGTTGAAAGATTTGTGATGTCATTTTCTGCAAAGCTCCCCTCGCTCTCGTTCCTGACACTAGATGGCGCTAGTTGACTTATTCACGCAACAATATTTATTATATCTATCATAAAATTTTCCAATGGAGCTATTTCGAAACTAAAAATAATTGAATAAAATGGAATACAAAAATTTCAAACAAAATTTAATTTTTTTGTTTTTATTTGTTTTTTTTTTCAATCAAGTATGGCAATTAATAAATTAAATTGCATGCGCTAAAATATAAAAAAAACGTTGCTCATTACAACCTTTGATATTAACTGGCAGGACAAAATGTTAATATTTAATAATAATAATAATAATAATAATAAGGCTAATATTTATGACTAGTATTGTGAAATAATTTTTATGAATTCATTAAAATTACACTATAATTTCTTAATAAAATGGACAGAAGTTGCTTTTATTTCATTTTTATGAATGGTATCTGTCTACTATTCGAATTCTAGCATTTGTTTTTTATTTCAGAAAACCTACAAGTGGAAGCCGCCAGGTATCCCAGTTCTCACGCTATTCTGATGTAATGTTGCCACCGGTCCGTCGCACCTACTACCACCCTTACTTCGACTACCCGACTCCCGAGTTCGTTCCTTACGTCTATTGAGCTCTACCGGCATCTGTTGCACCGAAACGACTGCATATTCTAGCACGTTCTAGAACATTCCGAAGGAGATCTTCTTAAATGTACAACAACGCAGGCTTTAATTCGTATCAGTATTAAATAGCCATATCGGAAGCATATCTTTTTTAAGCTTTCGCTTGATAACATTCCTCTCTTCTACCCTTGCGAGCTTCTAAGCATTATCAATATTTTTATATTTACATAAATTGCTGAAATTTTCATGGTAGTTATGCGATGTTTTAACCCTTTTTGAATAATCGCATTGTATTTTTATAGATATAAGACTTAGCAATTTCTATTAGAGTCCGAAATGATAGGCGGACTTATATTAATTAGTGTGGAACTTCCAAAATGACAATAAAATTAACTTTGACAATACATTCAATTTTACCGTCAATTTCCATGACGTTAACGAATAGGACAATAAATCGTAATTGGACTCGACTTTAAATAACTTTCTATATTACTGTAGGATTTACAAGTTAGTGTATTAGGTACCTATTGTCAAAATATTTGTTAATACTTAATACACATCTTCATAATCTGTATAACGCGATTATGTCGGAAATGTAAAAATATTTTCCTATCGATTCATACTAGTTATATAAAAAAATTTGAGCGTCTCGCTCGCAATTCCCTCTATATTAGTATTTGCGCGGAAAAGTTTGAGCCGGGCGTTGTCTAGGAATCGGAAGGAAAATATAATAAAAAATAAAAGTCGGAATATTGTTGCAACACATAATGTAATACTCAAAACAAGAGCCTAATTTTACTGGCTAATATGTAATAAATAATAATGAAACTTATATATCATTAAATTATTATATTTATACAATATATTTCTTTATCCTTTAACACAGTTATTTAATATTTTATATGTTCGTATAATTTTATAATTTTTATTGCTATGATTCTAGTTAAGAATATTTAATTTTTAAATGGGTTTATTAGATGTTAATAATTTTAATGTTTTTTTGTAAATTATGTAAAAATTATTATTATTCTTAACTTGTTACAGACATGTTTTTAATGATTTTTTTTGTGTAGTGTAGTGTAGTTTTATCATTTTATTAAAAAACTAAGTACCGAGATTGCTACATATTTCAGTTTCTCGATAAGAATAATGAATATTGTAATCTTGTAGCTGTGTTGAACGTTTTCCTTAAAACATATTCGTTGTTGTGATTAGTAGCTAAGTGTACCGTTATCGAGCAACATATTCCTACGTTTATGTTGTGTTAAAAGCCTTCAAGACGGCTACGCTGTTATCGGCTATGTGTGACCCTCAACAACAGGATCTTTTAAAATAAATGCTTTAACTATGTTTAAATATTTCATGTTTAATATTTAATTGTATAGTGCGTCTTGAGGCGTTTATTGATTGTAATAATATTATCTATTGGACCTAGATATAAGCGTGGCAACCCGAAGATACCCGAAAGACTACGAATGAGGCGTCGAGCAACAATACAAATTTGTTGGCTTTTAACCTTAGAACTCACGAGATATTGGATATCAGTTTCAACTTTGTCTATAATAACAAAATGTTTAAATATCACAACGGTGTATAAATAACTCTGTCCCAGAAGAAATGTTGGGTTGCACTGAAGGATGAAGGCTGTATTTACGGATTGTTAACTATTTATGTACTAGGTATATTGACTGTATCTAATCGTCTATCTACTTATAAGTATCGACGCTTGCCGTCGGCATAACCTCACAGACTATGAAATTTGGCTTTAAAATTGTATTACTCATGTATAACGGCTTTAAGCGAGTCAATGAATTCATTAAACTTCTATTTATTGTGACGTACAGGCGTACACGTGTCCTAATCCTACACGTTACGGTTTAGCAAAATATGTATACACAATGATTTATATATATAATTTTCTATCAATATTCTGTAGGTTTACAAATTATTTTACAGTCTGATAAACCACTGGTAGGTAGTTAAACGATGACGTGTGGTAGCGTTGGTAGATATTTTGCAATTGTCAATAAGTGTTTGAATTAAAAATGTCTGAAATATTTAAACAAATTACATTTGTTCCAATGTAACATATCTTGAATATATATATCAAGTAGAAAATGTATGAAACAATCATATCCTATTTTAGCAAATCTTAACTGTAAACCGAAATCTACAAGATAGTTATTGAATTGAGTGGACAATTCGGTTAATTAAAAAATTGACAATAATGTTATTAAATGTGAATTAAATAAGTGTTTAAATATACAGCGTGGTCTAGTTATTGACAATAAAGGCGATGACAATAACAAATACCATTATCGGAGCATTTTCAGCTTCACACTGTTAATAAGTATTTCGAATATTCCTCTAGACCGCGCTTATCATATAATTATACAAGTAACCTATCAATAATAATTAATGTTTTAAAATGTATATTTATTGGTGGTTTTAATTTTAAAATAAAGATAGTTACTACTCCTGAGCATAATCATTTTGTTATTGTTGGTATATTGATGCCGACGTTGTCTTTACTCCATACGCATGGAGCGCATATCTCACATTCGCACTTGTGAACGCGTGTGTGTTTACACAGATATTTCGCTTAAAACAGTTGAATAAGGACTGATTTTTCAATCCCCAGGTAAACAGACAAATAGCGTTTTTTCGAAAGATTTTTTTAATCATCAGTTTGGCCTCATTCGATGAGTTTTCTAACTTGTTGATTAATGAAGGAATAACTCTATGTTTTCTTTTGACAACCCGATAACCGATTATTAGATAGATATATTTAGTGACATGATAATATTCTTGATTTTGCATTTATTACAAAGTGTGTTACTGTTTGAAATCGGAAGCATTTAATATTAATTCCCTACGGTTTTGTACAACTTCTGTCTTTTAAGAAAGGATTATTTTTGAACGTTTTTCTCACTTAATTTCTCTTCTAAATTCTAAAAATTACGGTCCATTCTGCAATTTATCATCTTGAATTAAAGAAATCTCTATACTTTGTCCTGCTCTAAAGTTAAATATTTTTGTTTTACCTCCTAGAAGCTACCATAGCTTCTATCCAATAAATATGGTTATTTTGACATATTTGACATAATATTTTACACATTATCGCTGTGGGTTTTGTCTTGTACTGCAGTATCTGCATCGTTTTCTGGTGCCCTTGCATGATGCTTATCAAATGGGCAAAGGTCATGTGGGGACCACAAATTTTGACGGCATTTATCTTCGAAAATATTAATACTAAGAATGATTAAAAGATAATATATATAAGTACACTTATATAAAATCATAAAAAGATATATATAATAATGTTATATAATTTCATTAATGAATCCTCATGCGGGAGCACTAATAAACTAAAACATGAAGTATGCTTGTTACACTTAAAAGTGCTATCAAACACACTCATCCTAATCCGAAAGGTAGATAACGCATTGCTATGCGCTACGACGCCGCCCACAAAGGTATGGATATGCGATGTACACAGGAAAGCCGTATTACTAAAACAAACCCGTTTAACATACCAGTACGTATATATTTAAGACCCAGAAATTTTGACAGCATACAGATATACGTGATAGAGCCATACTGCAACTATATTATGGCTGTAGCATGAACGGGTTTTGAACATGAACGTTCTTGCCGTGTAGTGGCGGTTGAGAATATACACTAACCCATATCTTCCCGTGGGTGTCGTAAGAGGCAACAGAGGGAGACATGCAGGAGATGGGCAGCAGAATCTTCCTGATAACAATAATAATATAATAAAAAAACTGTGATTACCAACCCGTTAGCCAAGCGTGGCAACTATGGCAAATATCCCCCCATAAGTAATGACGCAAACAAACGGCCCCCAGTCCCCGTTGGTCCCGCTATTCCTGGCAACGATGGTGACCATGGTAACGGCGGGGAAGGGGGTGCTAAGAATCTCCGGTGGAGGTTCGGTTGCCAACTACGACGACTCGACCTGGCAACGTATAACGCACGCACCCTGAGGACTGACGAGAAGTTACTGGAGCTGGAAGAAGAGGTAGACAAGTTGCGCTGGCATATTATTGGATTATCCGAGGTCCGAAGAGAAAGGGAGGACACGGTAATCCTCGAGTCCGTTAACTTGTTCTATTACCGGGAGGGCGACCATCTGTCCCAAGGAGGTAAGGGCAACGGAACCGTAGGGGCCAACAGCTAGCCGACTTTATGGAGAAAAAGGAACTCTTTATGATGAACTCTTTCTTCCAGAAGCAGCCCCACAGGAAGTGGACCTGGTTGAGCTCCGAAGGTTCGACAAAAAATGAGATTGACTTCACTCTGACGACCAGACACCAACTGTTCAGTGATGTCTCAGTGATCGCAAGGGTGAAAACTGGCAGCGATCACCGAATGGTTAGAGGCACACTGAACCTAAACGTTAAGTTGGAGAGGTTTCGTCTAATGAAGTCAAAGTTCCGTCTCCCTTGTACTCTAATCCAGAATCCCGAAACCTTTCAGCTCGAGTTACGTAAACGCTTTCAGTGCCTAGAAGATTGCGTGGAATCTGTCCATGCGGTCGTAGCTAATTTCTGCAAGACCCACCGCAGAAAAACACAAATACTCTCCGATCACACTCTTAATCTCAAAGCTGATAGATGAGAGATGAGGCTGCAATCGTCACCAGATTTGGCAGCGTACAGGCAACTAAACAGACAGTTCTTCAAATGCATGCGGCGAGACTTACGCAACTTTAATACTGCTCGTATTGAAGAAGCGATCGAGCGGAACCGGGGCTCCTGATTCCGCTCGATCGCTTCTTCAATACGATTCTGAGTGAGATTGAGAGGTGCTACGGGCAGCTGTACACATCATCGTTGGAGCCACACGCAAGTGTGAGTAATAATCTAAGAGCAAGTCTTATCCGACATTATTCCGATGATATCCCGGACGTCAGTCTGAGCGAGATTAGAATGGCTCTCCAGCACCTTAAAAACGGCAAGTCCCCAGGCGACGATGGAATTACAGTGGAGCTTCTGAAAGCGTGTGGAAAACCGGTACTTGAAGTCCTACAGAGACTCTTTAATTTCGTCCTCCATGGTGGCACTACTCCGGAGGCGTGGAGCAGAAGTCCGGTGGTCTTGTTCTTCAAGAAAAGTGACAACGCCCTCTTGAAGAACACCTTGGGGGAGGCCCATGTTCAACAGTGGACTTGTGAAGGACTGCAATGATGATGATGATGATGATGAACGGGTCGGCCCAAACGGGGAAAGATCACGCTCTCACAGAATATCAGTAGTAAAATGGCAACTCAATGCACATGTGAGGACTCAGATGTAATACCTTGTTTCTGGTAAAATGGCCACCGGTTTTACATACTCACCATACGGAACACAGCTGCGTTAAGCTCGTATGTTTCTTATAGTGAGTGTAGAGAACTGTAAAATATTCTATCAAAAAACTTATACGAGGGCAGCACTGAAAATTTCGGGAATCAAGGAAGTGACACAACATTACTATTTAAAAATGTATTTATTGCTTTTCGAAGTATTCTCCTCGAAATTTGACATATTTTTCCATACGATGGAACCAATCATTGAAGAAACCATTCCATTCGGAAGTTGGGGTCTCCAAAATGGCCGTTTTGTAGGCGTCCACAGCTTCTTCAGGTGATGAAAATCTCTGTCCAGGCAATTTATCTTTATTTTAGGGAAAGTATAGAAATGATTAGGGCTTAGGTCGGGGCTGTACGGCGGATGGTCTAATAATTCTATGTTTTCTTGCTCTAAAAACTCTTTTGATCTGTGTGCGGTGTGAGAACTCGCATTGTCGTGATGGAGGATGATGCGGCGGTTCTCTTTACGGAGTTCAGAAACGACCTGTAGCAAACAAATGCGAGCATACCATTCTGCATTAACCGTTCTTTTTCCCTCAAAAGGATAGTCGTAACATGGCCGGTTTTGGAGACAAACGTGGCCACTATTTTTTTTCAACACTCCGTGAACGAAAAATTTTTGTTGGCTTTAACTCATTTTCGAACACCCAAACTCGTGACTGGTTTTTTGTTTCGGATTCTTACGCATATATTTAGTATTCGTCACCTTATACGATGTTGTATACAGCATTTGAGAATCCTCCGTGGAATCTTTCGAGAGTTCTGACGCACCAAGTAACGCGAGCCACTTTTTGCTCTTCACAGAGCGAATGCGGTATCTATCGGGAAAACAACTTTTTTACACCTAATTTTTTATGCAAGATTATTTGTATTTGACTCATGCCAATGTCTAAAGTTGCCTGAATTTTGCGGTATGTCACATGTCGATCTTCCTCAATCAGCTAATGCACAGCATCAACGTTTTCTTGGGTGACTGCAGTTTTTGGACGACCTTGACGGGGATCATCACTGAGCTTGACACGTCCACGTTGAAATTCAGCAAACCAGCGATAAATTGTGGTTTTGGATGGGGCTTCATCACCACATGCAGAAATCATCCGGTCAACACACTGTTTTTGTGTTAAACCACTTCGAAAGTCATAATAAATCATCGCTCTTGAATTTTCTCGAGTCAATTCCATTTTCTCAACGACTAAACAAGTTTGACAAAACCTTGTGACAAGACGGAGAATCTTTTTTTAAATAAATAAATATTATTCGATTTTTAAAACCAAGGAGTTTTCAATTAAAAAGATTTAAATATGACACACAGTCAACAGTGGAAATATTCCATTCCCGATACTTTTAGTGCAGCCTAGTATCCCGTGATCTATATCTTGCAAGAAGCGGAAAATTTATAGATCAATTATTTAAACTTTTATGTCGACTTTTGTAAAATCGAAATAAATTTTTTTCCAACGAGGATTTATTCTTTCAAGTATTTAGATGATACCAGAATTTCGCAAATTAATTGTAAATAGTTTCTTAATAACGCATGTTATTAAAAAAATATTTAATCCAGTGTAGTCTCTATAGCGGCGACGCACGCATGCCGTGACGGCCTCACGGAACCCTATATTCAGCGTTAAATAAAAATTATAAATAATGGAGATATAGTTCCAGTAGTTGAGAGTTTTTTTTTTCAAGTTTTCTCGTTTTTAAGGATCCGTTTTGTGATTTTCATTATTCTTTATGGTGTTTGAGTTATTTCCAAAAATCTGGAGCCTATTTTTTTAGTTATTGTTAATAACAATTGCAGTTTTTGTTTGCAGGAAAATAAAAATAAAACGCCTTTCTCAGAATAATATTACAAATCGAGTGAACCATAGCTCATATTTTTAGAAGAATTAGAACGGATTTCTACAGAAAACTCACTTCTCGACCGGACTACTAACTAACGAAGCTCTTGTAACTGACAAATGACGGAAATTATTTCATATCGAAAACCCCAATAATCAGCAGTGCACTAAAAGCGCTGTAAATGAAAACGATAATTTATTATTACACCGTAACCTTAATAAGGAGAATTATAAAGAAAATATAAAGAAGAAGTTTTAATAAACATAAACTCATTAGAGTTTTTCCGTACACCACTGCAGTCGACATTATGTACACATGTACATTAATCTAATTAACATTATATTACCTTACATTACCGAAGTTACATTTAATATTACTATAAACTAAAATTAGGTGCATTAAATATTATGTATCTATTTTACTACTCATATCGTCTTTTAGTTATCGTGCAGGTGGATTATCAATCGCAGTAATATTGAAATATTAAAGACAATCATCTCTACAGTAGGGGAGGTCCATGTGTATCCAGCAATAAACTTTTGCGGCCTGATAATGATGGTGATGAAGAAGATGAACTAATAGTTAACACACGTTCCATTGGAATTTCGTCATGGTTGGGAGCATTATTTGGAAGAGTCTAACACGATTCCCTAATGAGGCTTGTGTAGTCCGACATTTCACAATCCATCAAATTCCATCTCAGTCCTCAGGGGTGACAGCGTTCTGCATTTTGATTCTTAATCGAGGATAGATGTAGATGTCTATAGGCAACAATGTCCACTTACCATCAGGTAAGATGTGTGCTCGTTTGTCAACTTTTTAATATAAAAAGACATGCAGGTTTTTTTTAGGTTTTCTTTATGGTTTGTCATGCAGATCATTATGTTCTGTTTTATTGAGGAGCAATATGAGTGGTAATAACAAATAAAGTGGTGCCGGGGGAGAGGGGGGGGGGTGTTGAAGTCACTGTACTTTAAGAAATTGACTTTGGAAATTATTCAACGGCCTTGGTTGAATATAATTAAAAACTGTTTTCAAATTTTACCCAACATTTACTCGAAACTTGCGGTAGCATATTTTTTGTATAAAGTTCATTACATTGAGTGCTCACTCGATATTACCCCAGGCCGTTGAGTTTTCTAGCGAACAGAGATTTAAAAGGCTGGAAAGACGATACATATATAATACTTTAACGTATTATATAGGACACGTGGATTCATTTCGCTCTTAAGTAGCTTAATGGAGCCCACACAATTCAATTTGTTTCTTTTTTATTGAACACTAGCTTCTGCTCGCAGTTTCGCCTACGTAGCAGCAAAACGCATTCATGGTCGTATGTCAATTTAGAACGTCATTTTGTCTGTGTGCCAAAATTCATCTCAACTAATTTTTTATATAATAAGGGTAACAAACGCCGTCCACCTGATGCTAAGTGGATACTGTGGTCCATAGATAGATGTACATATCCATGGACCACAGTATTAAGAATCATATCATTCATTAACCCTCGATTAAGTATCAGAATGCAGATGCGTTGTCGCTACTGAGTACTAAAAATGCCTCGTTTCCAGTAAAATGGTCTCCGGTTCTCTACACTAACCATACGAAACCCATCAGTTTTAAGTTGTAATTTTATGCTGGTATTATGTGAGACTACCCATTTGCCATATAACCATAATAAAGAGTTTACCATTTTCCATTTAACTGTTCATTTGTGCTTTTGATACAATCAGCCTTTTTACAAATTTTTACATATTATTATTGTAGCTGTACCCCGTTCCTTTCTCCAATGCAGGGCATACTCATATATGGGGGAAGAGGTAACAGTGGACCACATGTTGCTGGCATAGCCGGAGGTCGCTACATATTGGGCTAAACATCTCGGCACGCCGAGATCACTCTCCGAAGTTGCTCGCAACATCAAAGGACTGTGGAACTTCTTCAGGGAAATTTCATGGCTCGAATAATCACAATATACCCACAGGCAAAATACGCGCTTAGATGTGAAGTTGCGGAAAACAACTCGTCGTAAACTAAACTAAACTAAACTAAGCCCATGATTAAAACTACTTTTACGGATTTTATCGCGTTTATTTTTACTTTTTATTTTTAACGTGATAAAATCCGTAAAAATAGTTTTAATTATGTGTAGTGTTCGCGTAAATATAAGAAATCATTAAACTAAGCCCGCTTCTTTAGCTCGGTATAAATTCAACTGTGGTAACGCTTGTTACAAACAGTCCTATTTTCTATTCCACGACACATCAAACTTCTAAGCCTAATTTAATTACATATTTCATGTCAGTCCCAAAGTTGACAACGCGTCATCCATGACCGTGGAGGCTGCAAAGCACCCGTGGTCACGGGGGACTACCCCAGTCCCCGTTTGTCAAAGTTAACACGGAGTATCTCCAGCTTTTTAATTATAAATTTAGTTCTGTTAAGTCCTGCAGTGGTATGCTTGGGCTTAGTTTTAATTTTATCCATACAAATCTATACAAGTAAATTGAATTTAAGCGTCTGTTTGTAATGTCAAAATAACAGGTTTATACTTTTTACTACGGCACTCATTAAAAAAAATATTAAAAATTTTGTTTTTTTTCTGTTTGTCTATTTATTCTGGCTAATCTTCAACGACCAGACGGATTTCGACAGAACTTTCACTTATAGATGGCTGATGTTATAAGAAGTAACTTAGGCTAATTTTAATTTAGAAAAATAATTAGGATTCCGCGTAAATTCCTTGAAATCGCGTGGAACAGCTAGTAAATTATACAATAGGATCCCAAGCAAAACTGTCCAGCCTCTATCTCTATTGAAATTAGGATGTTTTTATTTTAATTTCAACACCCTCACCTATTATTATCCTTAGCAGAAGTCGATGTTCTTTCGCGAGAATTTGTGGTCTATCAAATCTAGTGTAATTTCGTGGGATGTCTAGGATATTGTCACAGACTGCAGACTTCCCGGAGCGTTGTTATGTCACGTCAGCTATATGTTCTTTTACGCTAGTCCCTGATACTATATTGCAAGTAGTGGGTTGAAATCTTTACGCAAAAACACAAGTTGTTGGTTTACATGCGAGTGCCCCTGTGTTAAATGTACGAGGTCTTAGATCTTATACTGCAACTGCACTGTCATCTTATAGTATTCACAACTGTCACCATGATCGAAATCATCCAGCTGGACATCATTGTCAACATCAAGTATCGCATAAATTTCACCAAAACAACTTTCAGTTTCAGCAGGCATTTTCCTTTCTTTTTACATAAGCTATTAGTAATAAGCTTTAGTAATTTAGAAATACGATTTGACACTGAATCATAAAATGAGAAAGCCAATTTTCATTACGTTATTTTTATTACGTATAGAAATATGTTTAAAAAGCGATTATGGTCCTCGAACGTTTCGAAATAATAAATTGTTCACGCAAGGAATGATAAGTCCGCGTGGGTAGAAATAAATCAAAGCTTTTGTTAACAAATAAAGTAAAAAAAAAACGATATTTTTACATGAATTAAGTTAAATGCTACGACAAAAACGTGGTTTAACTTTAACAACTTTTTTATTTAAATAGGTAATTTTAAGTCTAGCGATTGTTAAGGGGGTAAGTTCTTACTCAGTATTTTGATTCTATTCTTTTCTATATATGAGAATTCACAATGTACACATGTTAGATATGAAACACGATATATACACCTATTATATTTTTTTTATTTGCTCGACATCCTCCAACTTTCAAAGTTTCCAAATAACTGTCCATGAACAGATTGAACACCCACGGGGAAGCTACACAACTTTGTCACACAAAGTTGTGTACCTTTATCGATGCCAAACCAGTCCAAGTATCCGTTGATCCTGACACAAGTACAACAGTGTAAAGAGGTTTTAATACCTGTATATATCAACCCAACGCTCAACACAAATGAGTCCAGTGTTTGCCATTAAACATCCCTGTCCACTTTGTCAAAAGCCTTTTCCAAGTCTATGATTCACAGAAAACTTTCGTCTTTGGTTAAAAAATTTCTCTGCTATCATGTTTTTTTTTCTTTTTAAAAAGTTAGTTCTACACTAGGATTTACATACGAAAATTGCATCTAGACAAAAGTCAGCTCCAAAAGAATCGTTTGCTGGCTACACATACATAAAGACAGGGAGCCATTGTAGCTCAGATGGTTAACGCTCGCCGTAAAGTTCACAGTTCGCGAATTACCCGGGTTTAATCCCGCCAGCCCCAATGAAATTGTAAATTGCATTTTAAGTGCTGATTTAACACGTGCCCGGCGGTGAAGAGAAACATCGTGAGGAAACCTGCATGTCTAATAAATAAAAATTTATTTTCGAAAACATGTGAAGTTCAACAATACACATTGGGCAGCGTGGCGGATACTTACGTGCCCTAAATGCCTCTCAGAAATGAGGGGAGGGCTATGTCCAGCAGTGGGACGTATAAAGGCTGTAACTTTAAATCATATATACCTACTCTGTTAAAATGTTATCTGTCCTTTTGGCTTTGCCGTAGTTGGGTTAAAACATTTATGAGCTAATCGATGTACTCGTAATAAGTCACCCTACACAGTCCGTGTCGCAAGAGGCGATCATAAAAATAACGACAAAGATTTTCTGGTAGTAGTCTCACGTAGTTTAGTTTATATGTATGAAAATTTAAAAGA
Organism: Parnassius smintheus behrii; assembly: GCA_036936625.1. Lineage (NCBI taxonomy): Eukaryota > Metazoa > Arthropoda > Insecta > Lepidoptera > Papilionidae > Parnassius > Parnassius smintheus. Next base: position 13,806,710 of record JAUPFT010000030.1, on the reverse strand, counting down.
GAAAATAACAAAATTGTAAGTCTCCATTCTAAATCAAAAATCAATTTTAGGAGTTTACAAGCCTTGAATATATTAAATCGTGCAAAATATTACCCCAAGTAATTTATACGCCTCCACTCGAAACCCGTAGCGAAAATAACCGTTCTTATATTAAAGTCTACAAGTTCTACAGTTATAATCTTGTTCTGTCACTCAAAGGATTAATTAAAATTTAAAAGATTTATACTTTTCGTTTTACAACATTAATTAATTAACAAAACTAACTAAGATAATAAAAATGAATTTCGTCTTTATTAAATTACATTAAATTCTTCATAAATTAATTTTTTAATAATATACAAGGTATATTTTATTAAATTACTGCCTGTCATGTTAAGCAGCAAAAAAATTAAGCGACAGCACGAAGAGCTTTTCTAGAATGTTTTAATGTAGTACTGTAGTGGCGGTGTAAGAATATCGACTATCCGATATCATCCCGTGGGTGTTGTAAGACGCGACAGAGATAAACAAGTCTGGAGATAGGCAGCAGCGTCCTCCTAATAATGACTGAAAATAAAAAACTGCGATTGCCAAACCGCTTACCAAGCCTGGCAACTAGCTAAAATATCCCACATATGAGGCAATCTATGTGGAGGCCTATGTTCAGCAGTGGACTCGAATATACTGAAACGTTAGCGACAACTACAGCTGACCTTGCAGGATGGCCGCCTCTTTTTTTTATTTAAAATTTCTTTAGGTGCGTTGGGCGATTTTCTGATGGGTAAAGTCGTAGGAGTTCACGTTACTGGTGTATATTTGTAGCTATATGCATGACGTGTTGCGCTTATGATATTCGCATTGGGCGCTCTTTGGATAGGTAAAATCTTGAGAGTTCGCGTCACCATGATGCTGTATTATTAGTAGCTACAGTATTATGGTATGCTCTGCAGTTCATATTTTTGATTAACAAATAATGAATGAACAATAATTTGCTAGGAGGGCCGACAGATGTGAAAACCAGACTAATGTTATTGGTTTAAATTAATAATTAACCACGTGCTCAGCGGTGATGGGGAACCCTGCATGTCTACGAAATAAGAAAAAAAAATAAGAAATTTTGATTTCTCGATGCTACAATTAATTCGTAAATCCACAAAAAACACTGTTATTTCATAGATTTAAGTATTGATATCTGTCGGCAGCCTCCAATGACTGTATAAATTTGAACCAATTCAAAAAAAGGAGGAGGTATTCTACTCGTATTTAACTGTATTTTTTGTGTTATCTCAGAACTGTTTTCTAAGTGAAACGATTGTTGACGAACGAAACGTTGATGTTCTCATTTTATTGTTTATATATATTGAATTCGGTTGTACAATTTTTTTCATTTTACAACTAGTTTAAAATAAAATTAAGAGTAACAAATAGCAATAATTACACTTAATAGCAACTGATACTTTAGCTCATTGACAGACTCCTTTTTTATAGAATTAGAGTGACAAATAGTGATCCTTTTGTATTCATTGAAAAATAAAATGCAAATGCAACATTACATCTGAGGACCAAAAAGTAGTGCATCGCTATCGGCAATAAGATTGTAGGGTTCTTGTTACCCAAAAAAATTATGCTGCTATTTATTTTTTATTTTTACAATCTGTGCGAGCGTAGTCCTTACTCTGTCGAGCCGAACCACTCGTACTAAAACCATATTTGCTAAATATATTTCTGAATTTTAACAACACGCGAGCAACTCAAGTATACCCACCGATACCAATGATATTGTTAATTGCAATTTTAAGTGTTCATTTACCACGTGTTTGTCGGTAAAGGGAAACATCTGAAGAAAACCTGCAACAAAGCCTTTTTTGAAATTGTTTTTTACTGTTTTAGCTATATTTGTTTGTCCCTGCGGTTATGTTATACATCCTTACGATAATATTCCACACAGTTAATAGGAATAAATCTAAGCTTTACCTACTAATTGCAAATTTATCTTACGTAAATTTTAAAACAACTCTTTCTCATAACGTATTATAATACCACTCCGAGTCACACTCTGGGAGTACACCGCCGGTCCGTGGTTTAGAGCTTATTAGGAAATCATACTGGATACAACATGTGCTCAATCAATATTATATTATAATATAATTATCGATCGTACTAATGAAATAATAATCAAAATCGATAGTGAAACTGCGCCTTTGTTTTAACGTGCCGTGTGCCGTGTGCATTTCGATTTTACTTAATATATTATCTAAAATTGTCGTATTTTCGTTAAGAGTTTTTCTTTTAATTTGTTAGGAGTGTTTACTAATACTGTTTACTTCTTAAAACTCCGCCCTCCTTACAGTAATTAATGTTGGCACTTGTAAATCATCCTAAATTTAATTTATTACTCAAGGTGATCTTACAACCTCCAAACGTCCTTATGAAAATTAGACATCGGAACTTTTTCGTACGAGATTTAATATACTCTTCTGTTCTACACCAATACTTATTAAAAATGTCATGAGGTCTTGACCAAGTCGTAGAACTTCGTAAGTTAAATAAATAAATAGATTGACTTGGCAATCGCACTAAACAATCTAATTTAATATAATACTCGTATGTATTACTTGTGAGATACGTTGTGTTTTCATGCGATGGCCTAAGTCAATCTATTTATTTAAAACATAAAAGATTTTTAATATTGATATGGTCACTATAGGGTGTTGTTAAATTCCCCCCCGAACGGGTTCCCGCCTTGTCGTGGCGGGGGGGGGGGCTTAGTAGCCGTGGCTTGGTCGCCCGCAGTGAACAAAGAGGAACCCATGTGGCTGGCCCGAGGTGAAGGGCCGGCCCGAGGTGGCCACTCCGTGTGGGTTTGGGGAGCCCACTTCGGATGTGTGTTGGTGGACTGTGGCGAGAGGGGTGTCCTCACTTCCTACCGCTGCAGCCGAGGTGGAGTCGCGGAGGAAGAGGAGTGTTGGTATGGCGATGGGACACTCGCCCTATCCTCCGCGACTCAAACGGGGCCGCACCGTTGATGCGGTGGTGGGGCTGCGGGGGGAGAGGATTGTCGATATTGCGAGGCGCCCTCTCCCTACCCTCCGCAGCCGAATCTTGGTTGGCGGCGGAGCCATAGACCAGATCCGCCGCTGGGGTTGGGAAGGCTAGTACTTCTAAGTGCTCGTTTTTCCTGGCCCCATGGTCTTTGTGCATCGGACGAGGGGGCGTCTGTTGCACAGACGTAATTGGAGGAAGGCGCGCCATGTGTTCTGGTGCGCCTTACCTGGGAAGGAGAACGGGGAGGAATTTTTCTCTCCAGAGGAGGTGCTGCCATGGGGCGGCAGGCGCTAGTAGGGCCGCGGATATGTGCGAAAGTGTTCCCGTAGCCCCGCCAATATGCGACAAAGGTGGAACACCATGGGGTTTTAGTCGGTGCGAGTCCGACATAACCCGTCCTTGCCCCCGCAAGGCGGGTATGCGTAGGCATTTCCCCATGTAAAAAAAAGGTGTTGTTAAATTAGCTAATTACGTAATAACTTAAAACAGAAGAAACCTTAAGTAGGAGCTGAATAAATTGACCGACTTGGTATTATATGGATCTCACAATTTTTTACGGTGGAAGAACCGAGTTGGGAGACTTTGTTTTTTTTACAAGTTATGTTTTTGATGGCATATGCATTTGCAAGAAATAATTTATAAAATTGATAATTAATATCTGATATCCCGATTTAATTAGGACACAGACAGTACCACACAAACGTTAATGAACCTACGTAGGCGGTCCCATAATGAATTGGCCTAACTATGAACCAATGAAGGAAATTAAACGAAACCAATTTTATTTTTCAATATAATCACCATGAATACTAACACACTTCTGACATCTGTGAATCAACATCTCTAAACCTTTATAAAAATAATCACATTTTTTATCCTCAAAATGACTGAAGACGGTCGCCTGCAACTCTTCATCGCTTGAAAATTTTCTTCCTCTTAAGTCCCGCTTTAAATTTGAAAATAAATAATAGTCGGACGAGGCCATGTCTGGACTGTAAGGTGGATGTTGAACTTCTGTGAACCCGCATTGACGAACTGCATCCTTCGAAACACCAGCGGTATGAACAGGGGCGATGTCATGGAGCAACAGGCAAAGAAGCATAATATTCGCCGTTCACGACTGTATTACGTTCTTTAAAATCCACCATCAAAATGCCTTAAAAATCCCAAAATATTGTGCACATCAGTTTTTTAGTCGATTGTTGCACCTTTGCCTTTCTAGGGGGCTTTTCACCCTTATAACGCCATTCCATTGACTCGCGCTTGCTTTGTGGATCATAATACAAGATCATAGTTTCATCACCAGTCACTAGCCGCTCGATCACAGTCTTTGGATTTTCGCCACAAAGATCCAAAAACTCCGAAGCGCAGCGCACTCTTTCCTGTCTCTGTACCGCTGAAAGAAGTTTCGGTACCCATCTTGCACTCACTTTTTTCATGTGAAGATGTTCATAAATCGCGCGATGAACGGTATTCTTAGAGAGCGCAAGCCTTGCTGCAATTTCTCTAATCTTCAAACGGCAGTCACTCAGAACCTCCTCTTCGATAAGAGCAATCGTTTCGGGAGTGAGCACTTCCACAGGTCGACCGTCGTGGCCAAAGTCTTCGACGGTTTCTCTCCCGAGGCGAAACTCTTTCACCCAATTTTTCACTGTGCTATAGGAGGGGGCAGACTCCTTATACACGCCATCCAATCGTTCTTTTATTTGGGCAGGGGATAAACCTTCTTTAAAGAGAAACTTTATGACACTTCGATACTCAGTTTTCGACATTTTGAAAAAATACGCGACTCTCGTTATTCAAATGCCTGTTAAACTAAGACTAAGCATTTCATGTCGATGCATGTTTCTTATATTAAGTGCACGATAAACGTACTATTTAATGCAACACAACATGTAGCGACATGTCGCGTTGAACTATATCAGGCCAGTTCAGTATGGGACCGCCTGGTATATTGAAAAGATGTTTTGTTTGAAAGTATGAAATGAAAAAAACGCGTGCAAGAAAAAAATTGGAAAAAAAACTCAATACTGTACTTAATATATTGTTTACATTAGTTGAGTAATAAATCAAAGTATAACAGGATTGATTCTTAAATATGTATGTAAGCGCAATCACAAAATTAATAAGACAGAAGAGCTTCAAGTTCACCTGATGCTAGGTAGCTGCTAATAAATTAACTTATGTATATACCAAACAATTTGTCTATATGTAAAGTAAAGTTACAGCATATGTACTTCCCACAGCCGAGCCCAGGCCTCCCCTTATTTCTGGGAGGGTTTTAGAGGCAAGATATTCGAATGCGTGTTGGTGAACTTGACATGTCTTCGAAATACTTTTTTTTTATTTCTCAGACATGCAGGTTTCCCCACGATGTTTTCCTTTACCGTCGAGCAAATGTATGGTACTCTATGGTATGTGTATGATGTGATTTGTAGACACATCTATTCTCGAATGAGAATTAAAATATAGGTGCTTTGTCACCCCGGAGATCTAAAATAAATTGTCTCTTTACCAAAACAAAATACGGATGACCCTACAGGCCATCCCTGGAGTTTCCCCGAATCACTCCGAATTCCACCTATTATGGTGTTTTTGAGCTCGTCAAGTTTTACCTCCCATACGCCAAGCGTCCAAATTTGACCGCTTCGATATTCTGTCAAAATTCAAGTGGTTAAATTTGTCCGCACCCACCCACAGCAGTTCCCAATAAATGCTAATGTTTAGAGACTATTTTTCCATTAAAAACCAGCCAAGAGCGTGTCGGGCCACGCTCAGTGTAGGGTTCCGTAGTTTCCCGTCCGTCACAATAAGTGTTCCCACTTATGAGTTTGTACAAAAACTGTTGTTTCCATCCAAGTTCAAAATAATTTTCCTAGAAAGTCCTTATAAAGTTCTACTTTTCAGATTTTTTTCATGTTTTCTAAACTTATGTTTCAAAAGTTAGAGGGGTAATTCAGCACTTAAAATTGAAATTAAAATTTCATTTGCTGGCGGGGATCGCACCCGGGTAACTCGCATACTGTGAAATTTTCGGCGAGCGCTAACCATCTGAGCTAACACGGCTCCCAGTCTATATGTCTATCTGACCAACAAACAATTCTTTTGGATCTGGATGTTTGTCCAGATGCAACTTTTGTATGTAAAGCGCATTCACGATACAGGACAAAATCCTATTGTAGAACTAACTTTTTCAAAGGATAAAAAAGTTCTAAACCATTGAAGTAATATAATACTTACGTACTAGAACAGCTATTTCAAACAAAAAATTTGCGCTACTCTGTCTTCGCGCATGCGCAGTAAAGAGTAGTAGCGGTTCGTTTTTATTATAGAATAAACGTAGAGATAGAATGTTCGGTAAGCAATAATAGATTGCATTATTAATTAGAAAAATATATAGTTTACAATTTTTTTAAAAGTTTGTCATTTTTTTTGTATATGTACTATTTTAATATAATATAACATAATATTATATCACAACTACATTTTAATGACATTATTACTTGAATATTTTAAAAGGTATCTACGTCAAATATAAAAACATACTAAATGTATGTTTAACAAAACTTATTAATATAATATTTCAATTACAAATATATTTATTTAGATTAGAATAAGAGTCGTTAATAAATGCTGGGCACGCGAGAGTTAAAAATGGACGAATTTATTCTACTTTGACTTGGACGTGGAAACCCAAATATAAAATAAAAGAATAATGTGAAAATTTAAATATAACGAATTGGACGAATATAACGAATTCAGGCTAATTATGATTACTTATATTTGTTTTTACAAAAAAAATGTGAATAATATAATCATCCTATAGGTACTTAAGTACCCACGGAAATGTCGCATCTGAACAAATTAATTTCATAATCTACATTCCATGACATAAAATGGTGTCTTAGGAATAATTTATTTTATTATTAATATATAACAATTTTTTATTATCTAAGTATCTTATTCATCAACAAAAAATTATTCCTTGGTATTTGTTAACATTTTTTGAATTATTTGCGCAATATATAAAACACACTATGGCATATTCTATCGATAAATGTTTTTTTAGATAGTCAAACAATACGTATCAACTCACTAGCGCCTAGCGAGTGAATGAGTAAAGTACGGCGATAGCGCGGCAATTGAATGGGATAGCGTAACTAAATGCAGTGTCGCATCTAGTACGTGGTACATAATAGATTAATGTCCTAAAATCTTCTATTTGTCTGCTTTAGTATAAATTAAAAAAAAATTGTAAATGTTTCTTGAATAAGGGTTTTATTTATAACTTCGCTGAAAGACGTTGATTAATTTAGCGAAGGAAAACCAATTACAATACAAAAACAACGGAATCGTGATAAAAAATACGGTATTAGTGTAATGGCCGCAGTCTCTTATACTAGTCACGTAGTTACATTTTAAACAGAAAATAGGTCAGATGTGTCTTAAATTACAACGATATTTTATTAAAGCTACGCAGAAATTGTTTCATATTTTATAATTATTGTGTGATAACCAAGCTAACATTCCACTTAACAAAATAACTATTGCGTCTCTCCAGCAACCATCTTCAAGCAAAAGGTCAAAGATGCGATTTATCCTCTGAAACTAGGTGACAAAACTCATATTGGTGTAGTCGGTTTGTATCTTTTTATAGGAGAGACCAAACGAGCATACGGATCACCTGATGTTAAGTGACTAACGCCGCCCACGAACAACTGCAACACCAGCGGCATTGCAGGAGCGTCGCCAGCTTTTTCGAAAGTAGTAAACTCTTTTATTGAAGGTTCCTAAGTCGTATCGGTCCGGAAATATCGCTGGTGGTAAACTATTTCACAGAGAGATCGTACGCGGAAGAAAACTTATAGCGAAACGTACAGTGGTGCACCGCCATCATCCAGATGGCGTGAATGGTATCGGGAGCTCTGCTGCGATGTGCGTTCACCTAAATTCAACTATAGATAAAGTTTTTATTGAGCTATTCATTTTAACATAAATAATTAACGTAATAAATGTTCTATAGATTTATTTCAGTGTATTAATAAAACAGCTGTCTACATAATAACTTCGCAAACAAAATTAATAGCCTTGAAATATTTAGCTATTGAGGTTGAATTTTTTGCTACGTTTTGTGGAAGAAGTTTGTTTTTACAAAACTGAAGTGATAAACGGACAAACGGTCTACCTAATGGTGAGTGGTTAGTGTAGCCCAAACACACCTGTAGTTAATTTAAAACAAAAGAGGTAACAGATCCAGAGACATGGATATTGTATATAATTGAAGAATGTGAATATTTCACATTCTTCAATTATACTGGCTCTCTTTAGCCTTCAGACCAGAACATACCAGCGCAAGCACTGCTATTTGATAGCAGAAATAAAAAAGAGTAATGTGAATATATAGTTCATATCGACTTAGTCACAGTTCACAGTTCTACGTAGCCATCTACGTCTACGTTCGTCTACGAAGGTCTACGTACGTCACAATTCTACGAGTTACTACTTGTAATATTAACTAAAAATATCTGAAAATAATAATTTTGCTATTTAGCAGAAATATAGGGTTTGGTAGGTAGGCAGGCGTAGGTAGGTGGTTGGTAAACTTCAAATGGAACTTTAAAAGATTGACAAACAAGTACACAGTCCACTCTATGGTATGTGTATGATGTGTTTTGTAGACACATCTATTCTCGAATGAGAATTAAAATATAGGTGCTTTGTCACCATGGAGATCTAAAATAAATTGTCTCTTTACCAAAACAAAATACGGATGACCCTACAGGCCATCCCTGGAGTTTCCCCGAATCACTCCGAATTCCACCTATTACGGTGTTTTTGAGCTCGTCAAGTTTTACCTCCCATACGCCAAGCGTCCAAATTTGACCGCTTCGATATTCTGTCAAAATTCAAGTGGTTAAATTTGTCCGCACCCACCCACAGCAGTTTCCAATAAATGCTAATGTTTAGAGACTATTTTTCCATTAAAAACCAGCCAAGAGCGTGTCGGGCCACGCTCAGTGTAGGGTTCCGTAGTTTGCCGTCCGTCACAATAAGTGTTCCCACTTATGAGTTTGTACAAAAACTGTTGTTTCCATCCAAGTTCAAAATAATTTTCCTAGAAAGTCCTTATAAAGTTCTACTTTTCAGATTTTTTTCATGTTTTCTAAACTTATGTTTCAAAAGTTAGAGGGGTGGGGGGACACATTGTTTTTTACTTTTGGAGCGATTATTTCCGAAATTATTGACATTATCAAAAAATGATTTTAGTAAACCCCTATTCATTTTTAAATACCTTTCTAACAATATATCAAACGTTAGGGTTGAAATTAAAAAAAAAAACACTCCCCACTTTACATATAGGGGGGCTACCCTAATGAAACATTTTTTTCCAATTTTTATTTTACCACTTTGTCGGCGTGATTGATACACATATTGGTACCAAATTTCAGCTTTCTAGTGCTAACGGTCACAGAGATTAAGCGAGGACGGACAGACGGACAGACAGACATGGCGAAACTATAAGGGTTCCTAGTTGACTACGGAACCCTAAAAAATAAGGCGTTGTAGAATCAAAATTTTCTATCCTCTAGTGGAATAAAAAAAAACAGTTAGTCTATGGATATTAATTTATATTCAACGTTCATTACGTACGCCATTTTCATTTGGATGTTGTTGTGTTGATTTTTTTGGTTTTTCTAGCATTTTGTTTTAGTGATTCATTTTAGGTGCTATGGGTGGGTGTGGTCGGATCCGACCGCTTGGAATTTGACGGAATATCGCCGTGGTCAGATCCGAACGTGTGCATATTGAAGGGTTAAAAGCTGATTAAACTTTGAAATTGATCATTAAATTTGTCTAAAAGTTATTTCAAAAAAACATTTTTTTTAAGAATTTTAAATTCGAGATTTTTCACAATCTACTAGTCCGAATTGGTTCAAATGGTATAGAAAATCTAAGTTTGGTGAAGCCCTATCGAACGCCACTGAGTTCGTTCAAATCGTCAAGGCATTCAAAATTTATAAGAGAGTTACACATATCTACATAAACACAAATACATATAGACAAAGTGACATTCTCGTATAAATAGTCAATACGGCTTCCTAGGATCTCAAAACGCGGAGATCTGACGAGAACTCGCATTTTGAAAACCGGGGTGAAACCAATAACTCCGATTTTTTGAAAATCATTGATTTTCATAGCGGGAAGTTAAAAAGTCTCCGGTTCTTTGCACTCACCATATTAAACACAGCAGCTTTAAGCTGCTATTTGAAGTTGGTATTCTGTGCAATTGTGGTCCTGCGCTGTCAATCTGATCCATGCATACTGCAACCATGATAATGCTGCAACGTGGGTCTAGTACGTTAGATAATATTTTTTACAAAAATGATACAGCCTGTGTATAATAATATACATAATATTATAAATAAGGAAATGCTTCGTTATTTATATTATTACGTTTACTGTTATATACAGGATGTCCGGTTTTTAACGGATAACCTTGAAATGTGTCTTGGTGGAACTAACAGCCATTCAGAAAAAAATATAAATAAAAAAACAAGCGGTACTAAAGATGTTTTTTTTAAATAATATCGATATTTTTTGTTACCTTATTTTACACTCTTGCACACCACGACCACATTTAATGAATTCCTTCGTTTTTTTTTATTATAGTAATTTACGTTAACTGAGCTGATAGATAAGCAATGAATATTATGACTAGAGATAGGTCGAATATTCGTTTTATATTCGGTATTCGGCATATTCGGCAGCTTTACCGAATATTCGTATTCGGCCGAATATTCGGCTAAATCACCGAACATTCATTTTCATAGTGTCCACTGTATTATTATGTATGTATTGAGTAATGCGATGTTTTTTACTGTTGAAAGTAAAAAAAACATCGCATTATTATTTACGGGTTAAATCTACTTACTCTAAAGTGCCTCAAATGCATAAATCTATACATTTATGTTTTTGAGGCACTGTAGATTTATTTCCGATTGTAGCAAATAGAAAGTTGATAAAATGTGTTTGGAATTAAACAAAGAAACATTACATTAGTACATTTCACTTTACTTTGGTTTTCTCTTTTGTTTTTGGTTTTGGTTTAGTTTCTCTAAAATAAGTCCAAATAGGAAATCTCCTGCCGCTCATTTTCATTATATAATTATCAATTTTCACTAAGAATAAAACAGTGAAATAATTTTTTTATCGCAAAAATAGTCAAAACATAAGCATGTGCCGGCAATTTGCTTAGTATTGGATGAAGCAATAACTGTCAGGTGTGGTGGGGAGCGAGAGATAGGGTCCAGCCACAGATTACCCCCCTAATATATACCACATCATGGAATATTTGTTCTGTTTCGATTTCACCAAATTTCGAGTTGCGGGGGACGTGTCAAATGCGCTGTGATTGGATAATTCAAGGTTGAACTTAGAATGCTCCGAACCATAGTGATGGGACAGGGTAGGGACGTTGATCGATAAATTTGGGACTTATTAATTATTGAGAAATAAATAAATTGATCAATTTTTATTTGAAATTTATTAAGAACTAAAACAATGTATATAAATAAAAGAATATATATATATATATATATATATATATATATATATATATATATATATATATATATATATATATATATATATATATATATATATATATATATTTGTACATGTAATCTTATGATTTTTTAAATTTACGCGAACACTACACATTGAATAAAACTATATAATTATATGGATTTTATCGCGTTTCATTAACTTATGGTCACGGGGGGGGGGAACGAGATGAGCTTACAGTATCTTGAAGCTTCGCTTCGGCTCCGTCTTCACTCGGTCGCTGTGACGTAGGCTTGGGACCCAAAGCTTGTTGTCTTACAATACTTGCTTGATATGCAAGTAGTAAGTATTTACCCACAGTAGCAACTATGAAGAATGATGGTGAGATTCACCATTTAAATTTCGATTGGTATAGGCCTTTTTTCTATACATAATATGACCAACAGTGTTATCAGGATTTCGTATGGCTAAAACATCTAGGAAAGCTAAAGTATTATTTGCTTCTAACTCCATCGTGATTTGTATTTTAAAGTTTATGGAGTTAAGGTGGTCTAAAAGTGCATTGCTTTGTCAGATGGTAAAATTGTGAAAGTGTCGTCTACGTACCGCTTGTAGAATCTTGGATTTATAGGAGCAGTAAGAAGGGTTTCTTATCAAATCCTCTATGAAATATGTCGGCGACTATAGGAAATATAGGTGAGCCCATCGCCACACCATCAACTTTCTTGTAGAACTCTTCCTTCTACAAAGATAAACAGATGTGAATCAGTGTTTGAGTAATAATGCATATTCTGCAGGCATGTTGTTATCTTGTAGCTTCCTAGTTACAATTGAGAAGCAGTCTTCAATAGATAGGCATGTGAATAGTGACTGAACACCAAAATTGACCATAGTTTCATTGTCGGCGAGATGTAGGTCTTTTATCTCACTAACAAAATGGTGTGAATACTTCGTGTGTGCTCTGGTATGTCCTTTCGGTGGTGACAGTATTTTTGGCAAGTGTTGTACATAAAAGCGGTATTATTAATTTAAAAACCACACGGTACCCACGTGTATCAAATTGAGATGTACTTAATAACAATAATAATAGGATATTACTGACGTTCATATAACACTAGAATAACAATAATCACATTATAACTGCCACTTGTTTTATGGTTTATAAATCCGTTAAAAATAGTTTAATTTCGACGTGTAATATTCGCCTTAATATTAAAATATTACGTTTCAATCAACCACCTAATGCTATTACTTATTGTGTAATCATCACTGGTATTATACTTTAAAAAAAATGTAAAGGTCCATACTAAAACTGGCAAGTATAGAAATGGTATAGCGGAATTCAAAAGCCTTCTACGGTTTTCCATAATATGAAGATTGTCTTCTGTGAAGTGTCTTGAGCATAGCACACTATTTTTGGTGGAAAACTCGACAAGTAGCGTCGATCCACATCTTTTCGTTTCGGGGCATTTAGGAAACCTATAACACATAGGTACCACAATTATACGCCACTATTTGTATAAAATAATGGCTACAAAAAAAGTAAAAGATGACCAAACAAATATCGACTTATAAATCACAACACTATCGATACACGTGCTGTCGTTAGACAAGGACAACTATTTTAATTTACGTAATGAGGGAAGGGGACATTTTAAAACGACATCAACGGGTGCTTAATTGATATCACTTTGCAACATTATATTTCCAGTATAAGTTGAACTCCGGTGCATTTGAAATAGGTTAACGTGATAAGAATAGAATTTACTTACCGATGATATATTATGCCATCTTTTTGATAACTGGATGTCTTAGTTGACTTGCCACACCATTTCACTGCATAGGAAGCCATTCGTAATGTATTTTGGATACAAAATTATTTTTAAATTTTCAAAAACTCGGACGCGCCTACGGGACACAAACTTGTTCGACACTGATATCGTGATACTTAGCGTTACTTCGTGTGCTAGCTACAGCCAGCATGTGTTGCGCGCGTTTGTGGCCCTGTATGCGGAATCTATTAGAGTGTAATCTGTGCTCTACCCACACATATAACAACCATAACTACAACCACACCATAACCACAACACGTAGGTGGGGGCATTTTGTATTGGAAATGAATAGTACATATACCACATTTTGTCATTATCGACCGCGTGAGTGATACCGACTACAACCACTACGGAACCACAAGGAACTAGCAGCCGCTACTAGCGACAACGCAACCACATCGACATTTTGTCGCATAACCACAACACAAATGGAAAAGGCTGCAGCGACACTATTCACACGTGACCACATTTTGTTGCTGTGATGTGGTGTGGTTGTGGTACGTGTGGATCGATCTTTAGGTTTGTGAGACGTGGTTGTACTTTCACGTCCTAATTTTTTGGTATTTTAAGTAAAATTATGTTTGAGCATTTTTTAAGGACGGAAGATCTGCCGTTATCATTATAGCCTTTCAAAGTACACTGCTGACCGTAGGCCTTCCACATCAATCGCCTCATATGGGCATTGTTGCCACGTCGTTTGTTGGCAATCGCAATTTTTTCTTACTTTGAGTTGTTATGAGAAAGATGTTGCTGCTCATTTCCTGTTTTAGTTTCCTCTTACGATACTTATAAGGCCTAAAATAGAAGGAATAATGACGCAATTAACGTCTAACAAACGGCAATTCATCTTTCAAGCGTGAAAGAATGATTAGGAGAATTTCTCTCAATTTGGAAAAGACTTTTATATAATTCCTGTGTGTACTATCATGACGACTCATACATTTATGTAGAATTATGTTAAGGTTATGAAATAGTTGTAACTAATTTTGTTTGAAAAGTGTTAATCATAATTGCAAGTTGATTGTTGAACATCGTCCTCCCATTAGAAACCCTACTTTTCAATCAAAGGTTAGTTCTTCACCTATAGGCCGATTTCATTATTTGAAGGAATGAAATCGTTTGAGAAAAGCCGCCTGAAAACTCTAGACTTAAACGTCAATTGCGCAAAGAAAAAAACCTAAGCCCCCTACGCGTATACTTACAACTCGTTTGGCCACACAAAATGGTCACACATGCCAAAGGGTATTTAAAACCAAGCTTGGTCTAGTGAGCCATATAAGAGCACATGATAGGCAAAATCCATAGTTTCTAGGGTCGCCGTCATCGAAAAAATGGGGAGTACCATATAATATAGGCCGACTTATTGCAACTTAGCTGAAGTAAGCTGATCCGTTGAGATATGTCGTTTTCTCTGTTTCTACTGCTGATATCTTCGTTACGAATTATTTCACACAGAAAATTTTCGAGCATAGCCCTCTCCATAGTTTACTGAGCGATCTTAAATATTAATGTCATGCCAAATTTATATTAATGAGTGTAAACTTTGAATAACATTATATGAACCTATTAGTTATATTACTAAGGAAAATTCTATCCTCATTCATGTTGTAAATTGCTTTGGCTGAATTCGAAATATGTCGTTCAACAAACCATACCATACCAAAATACTGATAAAAGTATTATCATAATTCAAAATCTAGAGTGTGTTTTAATACATTATTCCATAACGGTTCTAGAGAACATATTGCTTTTTTTCCTTGAAATGATGACCTTACATGCACTGCACTCTGTTGATTAACAAACTGGGCTTCGGTAACCGACTTAGAGCGCAAAATCCATCAGAAAAATTCAGTTTTCCCTCTTTGTGGAATTTTTCTTTTAACAAAAGGATTAATTTTTCATTCTTTTAGAATGAACTAAGGAATATTATTCTTTGGCCGTGTAGTGGTGGTGTAAGAATATGCATCCCATTTCATTCCACGGACGTCGTAAGAGGCGACAGGGGAAGCCCAGGGCTGGGCAGCGGTGTTTTCCTTAAAACAAATAGGAAATGAGGAACTGCGGTTGCAGACCCGCGTGCCAAGCGTGACAACCATGATGTGACTTATATATATATATATATATATATATATATATATATATATATATATATATATATATTGTTATTGTTGTACTTGTTCCGTGCGGGATTCGAACCTGTGGCCCTTAGCGCTATAACTCATTGCTAAGCCACTGCGCCACGGAGCCGTAACTTACCATCACGTGGACTGTGTGCTAGTTTGTCACTTTATTCTATAAAAAAAAACTGATGAATGGTTCCGTACCATCGTACAAGATTTAACACTATGTAGGTAGAATGTAACAATACAAACTCTGTGAGCATTTTAAGTATGTACTTGTTGAAATTATTAAGAACGTGCATTATTAAGAAGCTCATAGTAAGAACTAGAATTTCGTCTTAAAAGTTACGTTAAAAACTTCATTATTTCGTTCCGCCTAAGGATTGGAAATTTTCTTTAAATTTAATGGGACCACACCTGAAGTATAAAAATAGAATCATTTAAATCGGTTTAAAATTATTGACGAATATATCGCAAAGAACATTTCATCGAATTGAGAACTTTGAAGTTTCATCCTTTTTTGAAATTTGCTAGTAACAGCTAATCTCACTCACTGACTGTCATTGGTTAAAAATCACTAATCTGCCTGCATTGCGGGGTTGGAGCACAATAAATAGCAGTATACCCATTTTGGTATAATAACTAGATCATAAGTATTCTGACCGTCGACGGAGAAGAGCATCAAAGGTGCGAGATGTCTGGTAATTAGAGATTAATCGCACTACTATGTTAGATGCCACGTTCAGCAGTGTACAGATTATGGGTTGATAAAAGAAAGGTAAAAGGCCCCCAGTCCCCGGCGGCCCCGCTATTCCTGGCTACGGTGGCGACCATGGTAACGGCGGGGCAGGGGGTGCTAAGAATCTCCGGTGGAGGTTCGGTTGCACCTGCGACGACTCGACCAGCAACGTATAACGCACGCACCCTGAGGACTGACGAGAAGATACTGGAGCTGGAAGAAGAGGTTGACAAGTTGCGCTGACATATTATTGGATTATCTGAGGTCCGAAGAGAGGGGAAGGACACGGTAATCCTCGAGTCCGGCAATTCGTTCTATCACCGGGAGGACGACCATATGTCCCAAGGAGGTGTCGGATTTATCGTCCACAAGTCTCTCGTCAACAACGTTGTTAAGATTGGGAGTGTGTCGACGAGGGTCGCGTACCTGATACTCAGAATCACCAAACGGTATTCGCTGAAGGTCATACAAATCTACGCACCAACCTCGGCACATCCCGATGAGGAGGTGGAGGAAATGTATGAGGATATTTCCAAAGCCATGCATTCCTCCAAAACCCACAACACGGTTTTGATGGGAGACTTCAACGCCAAACCAGGTACAAGAGAAAACGGTGAGCTGAAGTTAGGGAAATTTGGAGTAGGGCAACGGAACCGAAAGGGCCAGCAGCTGACCGACTTTATGGAGAAAGAGGGACTCTTTATGATGAACTCTTTCTTCCAGAAGCGGCCTAATTCCAGTAAAAAAGGGTCTCCGGATCTCTACACTCACTATACAAAACATAGCAGTATTAAGCTGCCGATCGAGCGGACTCACTCGTGCTACAACAATAATACAGCTGCACCGTGGCTCTATCGCGTATAAAACGTTCGTCTATATTCATTTAGATCCACGTAGAAGAATATATGAATAGTTATAACAAGGGTTACGAACTATATTTTTCCCGCCACAAAATATGCTTTATTTCATTTTTCATACATGTAATATGAGAACACAATAATAAATCTTTGTCTTTTATATTCCGCATATTGGATGGCAAAGGTCTTTATTCATGCGTTCGATTTTCATGTAATATATTATATTATTTGTGAAGGAGTATTTCCACGTATTTGTAATACTAACAAGTAATATAAATCCACATATGCAACCAAGGTTTAGAAAACTGTCATTATAGACCATATGCTAATGTAGTGTAAATTAAAATGACGGCCATTTGAAAGTGATCTTAATCATATTATGTGTGTGACTGTATCGTTAGCCTACGGGTTGTAAACGCAAGTGTTCCTGAGGTCCTGGGTTCAAATCCCAGGCCTTCATGATTGTTAGTGATGACGATCCATATTCTATTATTGAAATGAATACATTTCTGTTCGTTTTGTGGAGTATTTCTCTTAAAGAATTAGGCTGACAGACGAGCACACGGTCACAGAGATGGTAAGTGGACGCTATGTGGAATACAAAATATGAACGTATATCATTGTCCAGATAGTATATGTTTACTGTTGTTTACGGCTCGACCACGTTACGAAAGCACTCACAAAATACCGGCGTGAAATATCAACAGATGATGAACAGATGATGCCTCGCTTAAAGGCGAAACACATGTCGTTTTATCGATCGTAGTTTGTCTTTCCTAGTGTTGGGAGTAGTGATGTTGGGATTAGTGGTGACGAGGATAGCGCAAGCAAAAGTGAAGGCGGGAGGTGTTTTCCTAAAAAGTGTATGTCTTTTGAGTTGTTGTCCGTCTGTCCGTCCTCGCTTAATCTCTGTGACCGTTAGCACTAGAAAGCTGATATTTGGTACCAATATGTGTATCAATCACGCCGACAAAGTGGTAAAATAAAAATTTGAAAAAATTGTTTTATTAGGGTAGCCCCCCTATATGTAAATTGGGAAGTGATTTTTTTTCAACCCTAACGTGTGATATATTGTTGGAAAGGTATTTAAAAATGAATAGGGGTTTACTAAAATCATTTTTTGATATTGTCAATAATTTCGGAAATAATCGCTCCAAAAGTAAAAAACAATGTGTCCACCCCCCTCTTACTTTTGAACCATAAGTTTAAAAAATATGAAAAATCTGAAAAGTAGAACTTTATAAGTGCTTTCTAGGAAAATCATTTTGAACTTGGATGGAAACAACAGTACCCACTAACGGGAGCAGTTGCAGGAGCGCGGAGCGCTGCTGGAGCGCTAACATAATGGATACCCACCTTTAAACTCATAAGTGGGAACACTTATTGTGATGGACGCGAAACTACGGAACCCTACACTGAGCGTGGCCCGACACGCTCTTGGCCGGCTTATTTATTTTTTATGTGGATCTTAGCTAAATAATTTTAACTACTTTATTTTAAAGGGTTTCCGAAAATTCCATGATTCCATTTAATACTGTATTGACAAATTCATTACGAAATACTCCAATGACATTCAACTTAATCGTGTATAATCGACTCAACAAATTGAATTTAAATCCGCTTAAACATTTTGCATTTGAGTGAAATAGCAAGTTGTTTTATACACGAATTAATAACCAAGGGTTTATGCTTACTCCTACCAGATTTCAGATCTGAATTCCACTTGCCGGATATTAAACGATCGTTTCGCAATCTCTGCATAAATGTATTCGTATAATGGAAAATTTATACTTAAGCAAAGGAGAAGGCATTAAAAATTGATGGCCTTAGTCATAAAATTCGTCAATTTAAGAAATGCTTAAAATTGCACTCTCTCGCTATTTCTTATATGATAATAGAAAGAGACAGGTTTATACACAAAATAAATACTTAATTAATGGAAGCGATAATCGACGATATAAGTAATGCAGTTAATCTTTTTAACTCTATCATATTAACAAAATATAATGTAAATAGATATGAGTTATTGCCAAACGAATAGATACTACTCGTAAATACGTTTTTCGAAAAAATTCTTTAAAATTGCTGTCATGTATCGTTTTTTTTTGGTTATTTAAAAACGTAAACTCCATCAATTAATTTCTTTTGTAACGTGGATGCGTTTAAGATGCAAAATTGTGCATAAATGCAAACCAGATTGTGTTCAAAGATTTCTTCCATGTGGAATTTGAACCACTCGAATTCAACACTTCGTGTTTCGGTTGCTAGTGTATGGAGATTCTTAAAGGCATTCTTGTCCATTTTGACTTATTTTGCAATTGGTTGTAGGGTTACCAATGTACGAGTATGCAGTATGATTCTTTATTTAATGTAGTAAGGTCTAACTATACATTGACATGGTTGTTTTTTATTTATTAAAAAACAACCATGTATACATTGACGTGGTTGGTTATTTATTAAAGCATTTATTGTGAATATTAAAACTTGGGTTACTTACGACTACCCAAATGTTATGATGATTATAGAATATTATTTTATTATGAAACAGACCTTGCTATAAATATAAAGCGTGTACAAAAAAACTATTTCGTGTTTCTCTGTAATGTTGGGCTAAAAATATCTTGCATCAATTTTACGCTTATGGTTTCGTAAAATGTTCGTTCCGGTTTCCCTTTCTACCGGTTCAATTAACTTCGATATAAGCCGGACAACTTATTTAGTATGGTTTTTATGGATTTTCATAAACATAGAAGAAAAGTTAAAAAATGTACTTAGAGTTCAACTGTTGGTATGCGACTAATGTAGTTCATGGATTGCTGCAGCAAACGCCTTATGGGCGTAGCCTGTTAATAAAAATGATCAAGGTAAGAAACCTTGATCATTTTTATTAACAGGCTTTCATATGTGTCTGTTCTGGTGAATTAAGTAAATGATTTTAAACTTACTTCCCTAAAGGCTAGAGACTAAACTACAAACGTATACCACGCTGAAGTCGAGACGAATGCTAATTACACTATGTCTCAGCACCGATTTTAAAAAGGCTATTTTGTGAAAATTATTTTTATCCTTTAAGTTCTTTAAAGTCGGCTTTTACTCATTTAAAAGGTTTAATTTTTACCTCTTTATTGTTAGTAGTTTTAACTTCTACTAATGTTATATGAATATTTTCATATAACATTTATATACAACTTTATTTAATGCTAACACACCGTGTTTTAAGATTATATTTGAAATTTTGCTGCAGTTATATTATAGTCGTAGCACAAAGGGGACCGGAAAAAGACCACGCCATTGAAGAATACCTGCGTAAAATAGCGGTTTAACAATGCCGTGTATGATGAGTGTAGAATACCGGAGACGTTTTTACTTGAAACTGGAAATTCCATTTTAGTCCTTTTGGGCGACGAATTCTGCATCCGCCTTTTGATTTCTAACCAAGAACAGATGCAGATGTCTATGGGTCGCAGTATCCTCTTACCATCAGGTAGACCGTGTTTTCCTTTCATGAGCTCGTTCAATTGGGGTTATCATATAAATCAGGTTTGTAGTAAGTTCGAAGCGACGGTGTATAATAAATATTACTATTTTGAAAGACGGAAGTTATTATAAAGTTATACTTTTATATTTACTTAGCACAAGTTTATGTTCAGATCGGTCTAAGTAGTTATAGTCGCACAAATGTTACTCATTTAAATAAAAATATATATAGGTAAGTGACAAATAAGAAATTAAAAAATTATAACTCAATTTAGAAATAATAGATTGGGTGATATTAAGCATTATATAAAAGCTAATAAATGTCCAATTTAGATATAATTTATTAAAAGAACAATTTTTCAATACAAAGATATGCAAAAAAGAACATGCTTTATATTCAAGCGAAATCAACCGTACCTCAGGACCGTACTCTGTGGCAGACCTTGGAGGTGTCCTACGTTCAGCAGTGGACTCGTAAACAGGATCGTGGGCATTTCTGAATCGATGACCCTTCACTCCGAAGGACCAGTGAACACGATTTGGTGGTTACTGTAGTAATCCGGCGAGTTTTCCAGTTCCTAACTCGTCGATCTATCCCCTTGCCTATGCCCCACTACGTTGGGTTCGAAACAACGCAAGGGGCGTATCCTTCGATAACGTCTGTTTCAGAAACACACACGCCTGATCTTAAAAAGGTGGTTGATGTCTGAGGTTACGGGTCCTATGTTTGGTCCCGGTCTAGACATCAAATATGTGGACACTGGGAATAAAACAGCAATTTTTTTGAAAATCTTGAGAAATGTGATAAATGTTGCTTAATCGTTGAGAAATTGAATCGACTTTGCCGTTGGAGAATATCGAACTGATCCGTTGGAGATGTCAAACAATTCGCCATAGGGGTATACTTTTCTGACTATACAGTGTGTGCAAAAAGCTTCCTATTTCGCGCGTATTTTTTATCATTGCATTTCTATTTGGTAAAATAACTTTGTTTTTCATAAAGTTACATAATAAAATTGTATTTTCTCAAGAAGAACACACAATATTACATCATAAAAACAATAAAACACATACATTTTACACGACATTAATAAAATACGGAGCATTATTAAGTAATTTACATATTAGCATACATGTACTCCTTAAAATATTAAATAATAAACTTTATTATAACTTATAGTAACAAATACAGTTCAATTTACACAGGTCTTATCATAATAAACATTTATCTTAAACAATTAGACAGCTAATACAGAAAATAAAGCTTTAATCGTATCTTTTAAACAATGTTTTAAACAAAATTATCTACAGGATATGACGTCAGTTGATAAGAGGTTCTCATCTTCTCGCTCTAGCAATGGCTACCCTTGTTTTTCTTAACATATATCTCTACTACTCTAACATTAGATATATGATCTCTTTCCTTCGAAAGCGGTGGAATTCTGTTACAACATAATATAATAAATAATACTTTTGAATTCATTTGAATTATTTTTATTAAATTTTTTTAATCATTTAATATCTGGATTCGTGTTGCGTAATTGATTGTTACGTGACATATGATTCCAAATTAAATAAAAATTCGTTCATACCTTGCTACATTTAGATATCATTCGCACATTCGCACACTGTCTTAAGGTGCAAGAATTAGCTTTTCTACATAATCAATGATTTAATGAGAATTTCAGGTTTCGAGGACTCGAGAAGAGCTATAATGATGATGATGATGATTTATATTCTCGGGCTGTTGCTTGTAAGTGTATGTGAACGACACGGGCAAAAAACGTGTCCGTCGAATGGACGGTTATTTAACTTAATTAAGTGCAAACAATACTTAATGCAAACTAAGACACAATTTCTTCTTTAAATATGATTGCTGTTTTCAATTATAATTCTAATAATTGCAAACTTGCTTGTTTCTCTATAAGACCAAATTTAATATTTATGTCACTGTCACAAACCTTAATTGTTATTATAAGTGTCATTTACATCTTTTATTGTACCAATTTTATAAGGTGATACTTACTTGAAAAAAAAACTGAACAGACAGTTCTGAGAATTACACGAGTTCAACATGGAGATAACATTTTATGAACTGATCATTTAGTGTGAGGAACTGATTAACGGTGAAAAAGAAAGCTCATACCGGCAAATAAAATATTGAGCGACCTCCTAATAGATGAAGACCGGTAAGACATGCAGGAAGTCGACGGATGTAATTTTATTAAAGTAAAGTTGAAGCTGCAATATTTACATTAAAGACTGACTGAAAAAAGTGGACTGCAATGATAACTTATAAAGTAATTAAGGACTAACTTAGATTTTATTTTAAACGAATCACTAACTTTGGCACAGACAGCTGATGCACGGGTCACCTAGTTCAGCTGCATATGATATGTTACAGATATATGTACCAAATTAGCTTTACTAAGTTTAAGATCAGATATCTGGTTTTAATACCTTTAAAAAATTAAAAACTTAATATAACTTATTAATATCATTACTAATTATCTCTGGGTCAATACCCTTCTGCATGGAAAAAGGCTTTTGTAAGACCTCTTCGTAAAATACCTAATCCTGTTTTCCCTAACCATTTTCTTTCTTCATTTCAATTCTCTCATACCGCTCTAAAGTTCTGGAAGCCTATGTTTTTAAGCAAATATGTGTATTCACTGCAAAACATAACCTGTTGAATGAATTTCAATCGGGGTTTCGCTCTGTTCACAGTACTACCACTTCGCTTATCAAAGTCACAGACGATATAAGAAAGGGCTTAGATGAGCAGAAATTAACAGTGGTGGTGCTTATTGACTTTTCAAACGCCTTCAACACAGTGGATCATGGTATCCTCCTATCCATCCTTAAGCACCTTAAATTTTCATCCCCAGCCTTGGAATGGCTTTCTTTTTATATTCGCGGTCGCCAGCAATCAGTTCGCTCAGATCAGCGGTTTTGATTTTTTTAGTAATTGAATCTGGTGTGCCGCAAGACGGAATACTTTCTCCTATTACGTTTTCCTTATTTATAAATTTTATCTCCTCAGTTTTAGATTGTTCGTACCATCTGTATGCGGATGATCTCCAGCTCTATGTACAGTCAAACTTAAATAATCTCAACTTTGTAATACACAAACTAAACGATAATCTGGAAGCCATGAGAGAATAATCATGTAAATATGGAGTTTCTGTTAATCCTGCCAAATGCAAAGTTATGATATTCGGAAGTCCGCAGTTATTGGCTAAGGTTGATAATGGAAATATCTCTCCTGTAATTTATAATGGAACTTTGATTCCATATTGCGATTCCATTAAAAAATCTTGGCCTGTACATGGATAAAACTACGTCCTGGAAATTGCAGATCTCTGAAGTTAGTTGTAAAGTTGTTGCTACCTTGCGTTCCCTTTATCGTCTTAAAAATTTCCTACCTTTCAAAACCAAGCTTACGCTGATTCATTCCCTCTTTCTACCTATTATCTACTATGCCGATGTATGTTACCCAGATCTGTCAGAAAATCTTCTAAACAAGTTGGAGCGCCTTCTTAATAATTCCATAAGATTTATTTTTGGTTTATGAAAGTATGACCACATATCATCTACGGTCTTGTACGAAAGCAGTCCCATGGTTCAAAAATATGACGCTGAGGAATATTTTTATTGTGATTTCTTATTATAGCACTATTATGTAGTTAACGAAGTTCCATTCAGTGCAAGGCGTCTGGAAAGTTGTTTGGGAATTGTTTGTCAGTGTATTTTTCTCACACTAAAGAAACCTTAAGTTTTATTTTAAAGAAACCTTCAAAGTTATTTTAAATTGAATGAATGCGGGTTGTATTCAAAAAATGTTACGGTTTTTCGTGTAATTTTGTATTATTTCAGTTTTATTTTTAGTTAAAAAAACAAAGACATAGTTTACATTCGTCAAATGCTAGGCACTGGGTAGGAGTATAGTACAATACAATACAATACAATACTCTTTATTGTACACCAACAAAATATTAATAAATAATTAAAAAATAATGAGGGATAAACAAAAAAGACGGTCTTATTGCTACATAGCAATCTCTTCCAGACAACCCAGAAGAGGAAATTAATAAAAATAAAAATAAGATTAATGGGTAGGGTGCACTAAATTAGACAAAAAAATACAACTTATATACTATAAAATGACAACATACTTAAGGTATATTAGCGACCATAACTAAGAGGAGAAAGAGAGAGGAGTTAAAGAGACAAATAGTGTTCCTTAATTTGTTTCTTGAACACATTTAAAGATTGAGCACTTTTAATGGACTGGGGTAAGGAGTTCCAGAGTCATACTCCAAGAACAGCAAAAGATTTATCATAAAAAGTCGAGGAGTGTATAGGACATTGGAGCGAAAGGTTATCTTTGGACCGTAAGGAAAATCGTGACAAGAGCTAAGAAATTTAAAACGTTCTTTCAGATAGGGAGCACTTGATACATTAAATAAGAAGCAGTAGAAGTATATGAGTATTCCAACGAAGACGGATTGGGAGCCACTTGAGCTTAGTGCGGTATTCCGAGACATGGTCATATTTACGAAGCCCAAATATGAATCGTATACAGAGATTTTGGAGTCGCTCAAGTTTATTAAGTTGCTCCTCGGTAATATCAAGGTAATAAATGTCAGCATAGTCGAGGATAAGGAGTTGCAAAGATTGTGCAAGCGTAATTTTGGTGGAAATGGGTAAAAAGTAGTTAAGCCTTCGGAGTGAAGCATAAGCCGCAAACATTTTTCGGCTCACTGCATTAATTTGGGGTGTCCAAGACAGACTGGAATCCAAAAGGATACCTAAATTTTTAACTACTCCATTATATGGAATAAGAATACCATTAAATACAATGGGTTGAATTTGACATTTTTTAATTTTGGAAATAGTTCTTGAACTCGCAATAATTATAGCTTGCGATTTTGAAGAGTTAACCGTCAACCCATAAAATCGTGTCCAGTCGAGAATAAAAGCCAGATCCTTGTTGATACATTCAACAGCTTTGGCAAGATCTTCGATGGTTGTTTGTAAATATATTTGAAGGTCATCTGCATACAAGTGGTAGAGAGAAGATATTTGGGATGTAATCGTATTAATAAAGATTGCGAATAAAAGAGGAGATAAGACACCACCTTGTGGAACGCCAGCTACGGTATCAAGCCACGAAGAAAGTCTATCTTGGACACGAATACGTTGCCGGCGCCCGTGTAAATAACTATGAAACCAGGAAATTGCAGTTGGAGATATGTTAAGAGAACGCAGAATCCCTAACAGGATATCATGATCAACAGTATTGAAGGCATTGCTGAAATCCAGCAACACCAATACTGTGACTTGATGATTCTCCATACCGTGACGAATGTCGTCGGTGATTTTTAATAACGCCGTAGTCGCACTATGACCAGATTTAAAGCCAGATTGGAGAGGACTAAGGATGCTATTTCTTAAACAAAAGGAATTAATTTGTTGTTGGACAAGGCGTTCTAAAACTTTGGAAAGGAAAGGAAGAATTGAAATAGGACGATATTTAGAAAAACTTGAAGGATTTGTTTTTTTAGGTAAAGGTATGATTTGAGCGTCCTTCCATTGGTAAGGAAAAGAAGATGAGGATATGGAAAAGTTTAAGATATGGGTTATAATAGGTGTTAAAAAGTCCAACAAGGGAATGATCATTTTACGACTGACGTCATCACTTCCGACAGCGTCGGAATGGATAGAGAGTATGTGTTTCCTAACATCACAATCTGCAAATTGCCTAAACACAAATGGAGAAAAGTCAGGAGTGAGAAATAGTATAGCCGCGAAGTAAATTGCTAATTAAAGAACAGGGTTTTGATGATGACTGAATAACGGTTTATTCATTTAAAAACGCCGAATGCTAATCACGAATATCAAAACTGGAAATGAGTTGTGTCAGAATTGCATTCACCAATAGCCTTTATCCAGAAATAATTAAATAAATGTCTTATTATCCGTTCAAAGCGTTGTGTCTTTTTTTAAATTTCGGACATGACATTTAAAAAAAATCTTAAATCGCAAATAAAAATATTCAAGGCGAATGTGGCAAGCAACACTTAGTTGAAATACTCACAAAGAAAATTATTTGTTATTGTTTCTTTTCTCAAAATAATCACGAGTTATGAAAATTGTAATGGTATAAAATAAGAAAGAATTGAGGACCTCTTAACTATACTAACATGTACCTTTACTTAAATATAATAACTGTTATGTACACTGCGCAATCGCATAGTGGCGGTGTAATGCTATTCACTACCCTATATCGTCCCGAGGGTGTCGTAAGAGACGACAACGGAATAAAACCAGGAGAACCAGAAATAATTAAGATATTTGTGGTTGATTAAAACTACTTTTACTGATTTTATCGCGTATATATTACTATTATTTTTAATTCCCGACGTTTATTATTTTTAAAAATAGCAGTAAAATAAACGCGATAAAATCAGTAAAAGTAGTTTTAATCAATGTGTAGTGTTCGCGTAAATATAAGAAATCATTATATTTGTGGTTGCCAATCTGCCTGCCAAGCGTGGCAACTGTGACAAATAACGTAATTAAAATAAATGCAAATATAAAATTAGAATAAATTTTAACGTGGTAGATCCATGCTGCAGTTATGTTATAGTGGCAGCACTAATACTAGCTTAATGCTGCTACGACCATCTTTTTTCCGGTGTTCTCTTATCTCATTGAGTTATACAAAACTAGAGAAGCAAACCCCATTAGTGCACGTCGAAAAAAGTGTAATCACTATCCAACCGCGACGATGTAGCTTTGAAATTACTAAACATTTTAAATTATCATAATATATCTGTCTCACACACAAGTTGCGAAAACAATACCGTCGCTGAGATTAGATAAAGATAGACATACCAATTATGCAATGGCGGGTTGATGTGGCTTACTTAATGAAATTTAACCCAAAATACGCAATAAAAAGGAGTTTTTTAACTGCAGTTAATTGTTTTTGTTTTAATAAAGTATATTTTTATCAGGTGGATTGAAGTTAGCGTAACTGATGAAATAAAACATATTTTATAAGTATTTTTATTTTACTCATAAAACACTAATAAAAAGGTAATAAAATATAACTAATATAAAATATAAAATTTATATAAAAATAGAATTATAATAAATATAAAATATTTATATAAAATAGGTAATAAAATATATTTAATAGATCATTCATGAATAAACTAAAATAAGAGTAATTAATTATTTTGTATAAAAGATAAAACGTAAATTTTTTATTATTATTTCCAAAATATTTAAAATCAGAGGTAACAAATTAACTTAATCCATGAATTATATAGTCTCCCGTTAATGTGAGATAGCCACAAAGGCGGAAAAGTGGCAACATTTAACATAAATCGCAATATTCGATAATTTTATTTAATTATTTTAGGTTTTTACGTTTATATGAAAACATGAACTAAAACTTATGCGTGGAAAGTGATTAAACTTGATTTATTATGTTTTTCTGACCTTGAATAGCATTCTTTCACTACGCATTTACCCATTTTTTGTTGCGGATCGTTCGGCTCAACTTTGTCGGCGTCACATTGAACACTGAACTGACGTTATCTAGGCATATGGCTGTGGCCATATATGCAGTGGCAACGCTTTGGCGCGGTAATTACTAATCTAGTGTAATATATAAATAAATGTCTTATCTCTTATCTAGTATAGTATAGTAGTCTATCTTTATATCCACTCACCAACAGGTGGACTGTCTGGTCATTGTCACCATTATTCTATAAAAAAAAGCTGAACTTATCAGATGACACATATTAAACCTTCTTAGACTCACATGAGGTGATTTTTTAATTGTAATCTCTTTATGTGCAAATATATTTTAGCTTAAACGATAAATTTAAAAAGACACAGTTAACTACACACAGTATTTATTTTCCCCTTAAAAACCATAAAAATATTTCAAATCTATAAATGACAACATTTTCGGATTAATCAAAGTCTTATGCTAAATGAGCGATTCAAATGTAGCTAGAACCGTTTTTTAATTTAAAAAAAAACTTGAAAATGTTAAAACTCATCAACGTAAAAACAGAACTTAAACGAATACAACTTGAGATTAGCGCTGAATAAACCCTAGCCCTATATTAAGAGAACAGCATTTTAATTAACGACTATAATGTTGTAATTAAGTTTTATTACTCTAGAATTTCAATTTACCACCATACCATTTATCTAGTCAGGACAGTAATAAAATATATAATAATTTCTAAATCTTCATGTTCTTTTACATTTCAATATTTTATTATATTTCTTTCATACTCGTATCTTCACTTCATTCTTAGTTAACCATCATTTATTTTCCATACCTAGCACTTTAGCTATTCATTCATACCTAGCACTTTACCTAGCTATTCATTACATATTTGTGTCATTTCTTTCACGTACACGGCTCTCGTACATACATGATCAAGAATATGAGCAATATCACTTTATTCACTTCTTTTCATTACAACTCATGTAATTCATTATTTAATTGCACCATAACTTTCACGTATACTGCTCGCGTACATACATGATCAAGATAATGGACAATATTCCTATTTCATATACAATTCATAATAAGTTATCATTTCCCTCATTAAAAATACATTATAACTTATTTCGCATTTAATCGTGTCCGAACAACCTTAAAAAATTAATCGGTTATTAGGTTTTCCAAACACTCAGCTGATCAGGCCGATTGTATGTGGATATGCTAACCTCCGATAATTTTTCGTTCCTTTGATCACACCTACATACTGTCAATACTTTTTATTTATAACTATGTATTCCATATCCTATTCGTAGGTCTTTCACAAATTTATATTTTATAGTCTATTATAATATTTAGTTACATTATTGTCAGTCAGGGATTGGGGCTCACAATATGTGCACAACAAAGTTTAAATCAATTAATTATATACATTATGTAATAAGTTTCAAAATTGTATTAAACGAAGTAAATATTCTCATAATCCTCACAAGTAGGTACTATTTTAAAGTAATAAATTATAATAGTTTAAAATCTTTAAAAATTAAACATAATAAAATCGAAAATAAATTACTATATTGCATATTAAAATGAACAGAACCAAGAAATTGGGAACTTAATTCGTCATCACTACCATAACTATCAAAATACAAATTGTAATCCTAGCAGCGCAAGTAATTTGAAACAGCTTTGTATTAAATTTCAAAGTACGTATATGGAAATGTTTGCATTTATATCGAACTTTGACCACACATTGTGATTCACACCAAATTTTTAGAAAACTTGTACAATATGGTATAATATGAATTCAAGTAAAATGTACCTTAAAGGTGATTCTTAAACATTTCTTTAATTTACACAAAAGTCAAGAAATAGTTACATTGTTAATAATTATATTACTTTTACGTAGATCGAAATCTATTTCTAGAAATATGATATTTATTGTATCGAGTACACAAAATAATTAAAATCACTATAACATCTATGAACTTAACACAACGCCACATTAATTTACTTAAATATTCAAAGAACAAAATTTTATATTTTTCTTAAGTTATTATACAAATTAATGATTTAATGCCTTTACAGAAATAAACTAAAACTTAAAACGATATTTTCAAAATTTGGATACGGAAAAAAATCATTGTCATTGTAGAAGCGTGCTCGTCGCGACCCCTGCCAGCCCTTTTCAGGGCTGCAATTCTACACAGCTGCGCACCCATGCGAACGAGGGTTAGGGCGTCCCCCCAAGGCGACGCACACCAGCTCGTCCCCGTTGGTGTGGAATGCAGCGCGCAAAGCGGCGATGGGGACCGCCACCCGTCACGCACAGCCCGACACGGCGGAAGGTGGAGGACGGAGTGCAGAGTTGGCACGTGGAATGTTAGAGGAGGCATGAGAGATAAGACGAATGAGTTGATCGAAATAATGAAAGAAAGAGAATTAGATGTCGTGTGTATGTCGGAGACCAAACGGAAAGGCAGTGGTATTGAAGAGCTCCCTGGCGGGACGTTAGCTATATGGTCCGGAGTCCCAGAAAGCGAGAACGCCTGCCAAGGAGTGGGAGTGCTGTTGTCGTCCCGGTTGGTCGATCTTATGACTGAATACAAGGTTGTGAACTCAAGACTTCTCTGGGTTCGCTTCAAAATGGGACTGACGAAGTTATTCCTATTGGCTGTTTATGCGCCGGTAGCTTCGTCGTCCAGGGCTGAGCTGGAGGAGTTTTGGGAGAATGTAAGAGAAGTTCTAGATTTGGTTAAGGGAAACGAAAGAACTGTTGTATGTGGTGATTTGAATGGATGGGTAGGCATCGCTCGACCAGGATACGAGTCGGTGCTTGGAAAGTTTGGAGATAAAAGGGTTAATGATGCTGGCAAGCTTATACTGGCTGTATGCAAGGAAAAGGGTCTTCTTGTGACAAACACTATGTTTAATCACAGGAAGATCCATATGTACACTAGAGAAAGAAAGAATGAGAGAAGTATGATTGATTTGTTCCTGGTGGATGACCGACTGCGAAAACAGGTGATGGATACACGAGTGTTCAGGGGTGCTGACCTGGGAACGGATCATTATCTAGTAATTACTAGATTTAGGGGTTTGTTCGCGGGTTGGCGCCACCGGATGGCAGTAACAGAACCACAGTCGGTCTGTCGCATCCGAAGCTGGAAGCTTCAGGAAGCGGATACTAGGGACAAATATCACACGAGGGTAGCCGAAAAGCTTGACACCATCGATGGCAGGAAAGAATGTGTGGAGAGAATATGGCAGAACCTTAGGGATGGAATGGTAAGTGCAGCGGAAGAAGTATGTGGTACGACAAAAAGAGGTAGTAGTAAAAGAAGAGATGCATGGTGGAATGACGAAGTGAAAGAAGCTGTAAAAAAGAAGAAAAAAGCATGGTTAGACTACTTAGCCTCTAGTAACGATGAGCATATGAGAGAGAAGATGAAAGAAAGATATAAGCTGCAGAAAGTTCATGCGAAAACATTGATTGAGGAAGTACGTGAAAGGTGTAGAATAGAAGCGGACGAGAGGTTGTCGCACAACTTTAGGGAAAACTCCAAACTCTTCTGGAAAGAGGTTGGAAGGTCCCGGAGTGGTGCGACAGCTTTAAGAATGAACAAAGTGCTTTCGAGAACCAATGACGTCCTCTCAGAAAAATCGGACGTCATGCAGCGATGGAGTGAATTTTATAGAGAATTGTATGCGTGTCATGATCTTAGTGAAGGATCCGGGGGTGACGCCGTGACTGGCACGCCAGACACGGACCTCGATGACACTGAGGTCATCAGCATGAAAGAGATTGAACGTGCGATTCGAAGTTTGAAATGTGGTAAGGCTGCGGGACTAGACAGAGTTACTGCTGAAATGGTCAAGTACGGTGGGCCTCGCGTCTGGGACAGCTTTCATCTGCTGTGCAATTTGTGCTGGCGGACGGGAGATGTCCCGGATGATTGGCGATCCGCGGTCATTGTGCCTTTATATAAAGGTAAAGGTTCACATTTTGACTGCGGGAGCTATCGGGCGATCAGCTTGACCAGTTTAGCAAGTAAAGTTTATTCGAAGGTTTTGACACGCAGGATGCAAGAGAAATCGGAAAAATTCTTATGGGAGGCACAATGCGGATTTAGACCTGGAAGAGGATGCACGGATCAAATGTTTTCTCTACGCATGATCACGAAGAAGCTTCTGAGTGTTAACCAGAGGATTTTCTGTGCTTTTGTGGATCTGGAGAAAGCATTTGATAAGGTTATAAGGAAGAAAATGTGGGAACTGTTGCCGGGATATGGTGTGGATGGTCGATTGTTAAGGGCTGTGCAGTCACTTTACTATGACTGTAAAGCCTGTGTGCGGGTAGGGCATGACCTGTCACCCATGTTTAGCGTCCAAGCGGGCGTAAAACAGGGTTGTGTCATGTCTTCCTGGCTGTTCATACTGTATCTCGACAGCTGTTTACAGAAGCTGAAAGATAGCTGTTTGGGTGTGAAATTGGGTGACATAAAAGTTAATTGTCTGCTGTATGCTGATGATGCAGTGCTTATTGCACCATCAGAAGCAGAACTGCAGGCATTAGTCACGTGTATGAAAGAGGAATGTGAAATTAAAGGTCTCCGTTTGAATGCTAATAAAACTAAGGTTCTGGTATTTGAAAAGGACGAAGAGAGAACGAAATATGAAATATGGGTAAATCAGGAATGTCTAGAACAGGTAAATGAAATTGTATACTTGGGGAGTGCTTTCAGCCGGGATGGAAGATGTGATTTAGATGTGGATAGGCGTGTCGCTGCCGGAAACAAAGTCAATGGTGCCCTGAATGCATTAATAAAAAGGCAAGGCGTGGTGAAGAGTGTACGCCTTGCAATACATAACGCAGTGTTGGTACCGACTTTGTTATATGGCAGGGAAACCTGGGTATGCCAGAAGAAGCATAAAAGCAAGTTGAATGCAGTGGAGATGCGATCTCTTCGTAAAATGTGTGGCGTTACCATAGCCGACCGAAAGCGAAACGAAGAGATTCGCAATATGGCAGGATTGAAAGATGACCTTATCACAAAAATTGATAGGGGCGTACTCCAATGGTTTGGACACGTTGAACGAATGAGTGAAGACCGAATGGTGAAGAAAATATATAGAGCGAAAGTAAATATTAAAAGGTGTCGAGGTAGACCGAGACTAACTTTCGAAGACCATGTGAGCAAATTGCTCGAAGAGGGGAGGGTCAAGAGTACTCGGATACCTAGACGTGCATGTATGAAGAAGTTAATGAACCTGAAAGAAGCGAAAGAGGTATGTAAGGATCGTGACACTTGGCGATCTGTTCTTTCTGGCTACCCCGTTAGGGATTGTGCGTGACGATAAGTAAGTAAGAAAAAAATCTATGAAATATATCACAGTGAAATTTCAAATCGAGTACGTAAAAATGTAATCTATTATATTATTATCACGTAAGTTTTTAGGCAGAACACAGTAATAAAATAATATAAAATTACAACTGAATAAAAGTCACTCAGGTGCGAAAATTACCTCCTGATTTCTTATTTGTTCTTTTGGCGCAGTTTTCATAATATTCTGGGCTAAGCTCGCTGGAATACAACTGATTCTTGCCTCTTTAAATTAATATGCCGTATCTTGAAATCCACATTTTATTTTCCTCATTCTTCGTTTACCAATTAATAAATTAATATCTTCATAGTTTGATTGTGAGTGAACTTCTTTAAATTATTATTGTGGCCACTTCTCGTATCAGTTTTTGGTTTCCTTGTCACATCCGGTAGTATGTTTAATTAACATACTACCTATATACTTTTTCTTTATATTATTTATTTATTATTTATTTAAATTATTTTCCCATTTTATTAAAATATTGCAGGCCGCGGCGGTGCGCTGCGACAATGCACGCGCACCGCCTGGCAGGGTCGGCATGTAATGTTGGAAGGATGTCAATGAAAGAGAGACGTGTTTATCTACTCAATACTTTAATTATACTGCTCTTATTCTAAACTTAACACAAATATATATCGACGTGGGGCTGTCCTACACTACAACGCATCGAACGTGATGATTACGACACAGCATTATACTTTTCTGACTGATATAGAAGATGAAGAAGACGTGCAAAAATCCAAAAACTACTTCCGTAATCATAATGAAAAATGCCTTTGAAATATCTATTAAATATAAACTTTATTACCTCAACATCAGTTCTCCAATCTATAACTACAGGCAGTTATCGCTAAGCCATTAACAACTTTGGCACATTTTCAATATGTTTTATCAAGAGATACTTGGCTTCGAATTTCCGTCGCCGAGTTTCAGAGCAAATTGTTTCGAATCTCTCGCTATTGAACGAATACTGCTGGTTTATAAATTAATTGTTTTATAGAAAGCTCTATACGAAATGAAATTATGATATTCTTGATTAAAACTACTTTTACGAATTTTATCGCGTTTAATTTTAATTATTTTTAATTTCCGACGTTTCGGGTGCTTTCCATGTTGCAATGGTCACGAGAGGCAGAGATGACTGACGTCCCAATTACATTGTAAATCCCGGAGTAGCTTCAGTTTTTATAATTATTGTTTATGGTCCGATCTATGCAAAATGAGCTGACAGAGAAACCTATAGACAAACCGACGCCTTCTTTCGCATTCGCACACGAAAAAGATAGATTTATGCATACGTCTTGCATAGAAATGAGACAGAGCGGTGTGATTGTTTGTCCCTTTCTCCGTGCCGGTTTTTTTACAAAGTGTAGTTTGTCTTTGTCTTTGTCTTCTGTTTAGCAAACTACACTTTGCTAAACAGCTTTGACAGTTCGTAGCGATCTAAGAAGTTTACAATTTGGTTTAAGTGAGAAAAAAGTGTTTTGTAAGCTTAAGATTGGTGAATCTTGTTCAGTTCAGTTCTTAGAACAATTAATTTTTTTATCTAAATATGTTTAAAAGTCACAAAGATTATTGTATAACCTAAAACTACGTTATCGTCCTTTCTCACTCGAGGCCACGCTAATCATTAGTCTATAGGTTTCTCTGTCTATGGAGCTGACTGATCGGACCATAAACAATAATTAAAAAAGCTGAAGGTACTCCGGGTTAACATTGACATCGGAACGTCAGTCATCTCAGTCCCCCAAAAACACCAGAAACGTCAGGAATTAAAAATAATTTAAATTAAATGCCATAAAATCCAAGTAAACGTAATTTTAATCAACCTGTAGTGTTCGCGTTAATATAAGAAATCATATATATGATATTCTTGGCAAAAACAATATTGTCAGAAAAATGAGGATAATTTTTACTCAAGGCTGGATACGATCCCTTTAAAAGTAAAGTAAAAACTTTGAAACTAAAGTAACTTTACTTTACTTTAGTTTTATTACAATCGGTTCAGTCATTACTATGATTATCTCGTACAGACAAACAGACAGACAGAGAAGATTTTAGAGATGATCGTCTCAGCCCAATAGGAGGCAGTTATTTATATATTTATTTGTAGATTCAATTTAAAATATAGCTGATGAAAGATATTTTTATCGATATGCCAATAACTATCCCATTGTAAGAAGGATTAGCGTCATGCACACAAAATTATAAATAATTTTAGATTTCAATGGCCATGCCACTCGGTGATCGCTGTACCCTGTATTTCAAATGGAAAACGATGAGTCAAGCATCAGGGCCGTCTGTACTGGTTTGTAAAATTTGTACAAAAATATTTAAATTAAGGACGATTTTCATAAGAGTAAAGTGAAACATTTGATACTGATACAAAGAGCGATTTAGCACCGCAACAGCTGTGTTAACCCTAAACCCTTAGGGATCACAAATGTTTAAAATAATAAAGCTTTGGGTGCCCATAAATGTTTCGGCAAACTCTGTTTAATGCCATGTATTACAGAATGTTCTAGGTTATAAAGTTTTTAGTGCCGAAGGCACAATGAGACAGAAACTGAAACTTTATTTTCAATATAGATTATAAATAATACATCTTGAAAGTCACTCAGAGAGTATACACAGATATTAAAATCGTAAGCGTCGAGCAACTCAAGTTTGCTCAGCGAGCTATGCGTGATAGACTTCGTAATGAGGATATCTCAATATAACCAGAAAGACAGCCCTTGACGAATCAGTAATCTAAAGTGGGGAAGAAAGGATCTTGAGTCGTAGCTCCATAACGGTTAGCGAGGTGTAGGGTGGCCCCAAATAAGATGGACTAACGACATTTTAAGAGATGCAGAAATTTGATTGATGCAGATGGCTTACGACAGTGCTTTGTATTGTTAATGTGGGAGGCCTATGTGTAGAAGTGAATTCATTGTAATTTTAAGTGCTGATGCAACACGTACTCGGGGGTAAAGTAAACATCTTGAAGAAGACATCTTATGTCAACTAATATCAACTGCTCTGAAGCAGTACGATAGACTAATTTTTCAATAAGTCTCTCAGAAATGAATACAGGACAGTGACGGACAGATGTACGAGCATATTGTGAGGAAAAATGAGGGAAAAAAGGTGGATCTGCGTATAATTTTAAATTTAAACTTTCGTGCTTAGTTTCGGCATTACCGATAACCAAAAAGACGCCTTTGAATGTGGTCTCGCTAAGAAGTTAAAACGCATCTAACAAACACTTAAATAAAAAGACGTATTTTTGTATATGTGTCTTATTTTATTAAGAATTCTCCGTTGTTACAATAGTAAAAAAGTCACTTCTACTTAAGATTTTCGCGCCGTAAGATAAAAAAACGTAACTGACCATTTACGTTTTTTTTGTTTTAACTTTAACCTATGCCTATACTGAGCAAAAAAGAAATTTATACCAGACTAGCTGTTACCCGCGGCTTCGCCCGCATTGAAAGAAAACTGACTTTTATGGATTTGTCAGAGATGCAGCCATTAAAAGAAAACTGAGCAAAATTGATTCGTCAGCCTATTTAAATGTTTTGAAACACAGCGTATAGGAAAGCATGAAAATAGCCTGTTTATTCCAAATGGAAATGGGATATTTTTTTAATTAAAAGAAACTGAGTATACTTATCCGTCAGGGATGCAGACTTTTGAAAAGAAACTGAGCTAAATTGATTCGTCAGAGATGGAGTTTTCTGAATTGAAAGGAACCTGAGCCGAATAAAAACACACTTGCGCATTTATAATAATAGTATGAATGCGTCCTTCATTTTAAGTACATGGTGTAGATGCGTTTTATTTCATTAAGGCGTCGAAAAGTTTGTCACTTTCATAAAAGTAAAGTAATGTAAAGTTACAGCCTATATACGACCCACTGCTGAGCACAGGCCTCCCCTCATTTCTGAGAGGGTTTCACGGCAAGGAAGTATCCGCCGCGCTGCCCCGTTGCGTGCTGGCGAACTTCAAATGTCTTCGAAATATTTTTTTTATTCCTCAGACATGCAGGTTTCCTCACGATGTTATCCTTCACCGCCGAGCACGTGGTAAATCAGCACTTAAAATTGCAATTAACAATTTCATTTGTGCCGGCGGGGATCGAACCCTGCTCTGCTCGCTTTCTATTATATTTCACTGTCACTAATATACTTAAAATACAAAAGCCGCAAATGGTAGAGGCGTCTTTTCTATTTAGTTTTCATATGAGTGGCGGGCTGCGGGAGGAGTGTTCGACATTCTGTCAGTTGCGCCCATAGATAATACACTATATACCAGGTTGCGCCTACGCGGCTACCGAGGGAAGACGCAGCGTTCATTTCCCAAATTAAAGTAATTTTGTAAATAATGCTGTTTTAATACTTTCCGTGGATTTTAACGGCTAGGTTTTCGTCATAATGTTATTTGATTATTGTATAGTGTTTTAATTATTTGCGGATAGCCCAGTAATATTTATTAATATTATATTTTATCAAACTACCCACGATTTACACTCCAATTCAGTTATGTAATTAAATTTAATGATTTTTTGTGTCTATTTTGGTAGTCCTAATAACTGTTGTTAAATACATATTTTATATACTCTTTTGATACTTTTCTAGTAAAGTTGTGAATTTCATTGTACTTATTTTGATAGAGGGTAGATGTCAGTGGATAGTTATTTATAATACCTAATAATATTAAATTGGTGCAGTAGGCAGTAATTTTTTTTATTACTGTTGTTACTATGTATT
This sequence comes from Parnassius smintheus behrii, assembly GCA_036936625.1. Classification (NCBI taxonomy): domain Eukaryota; kingdom Metazoa; phylum Arthropoda; class Insecta; order Lepidoptera; family Papilionidae; genus Parnassius; species Parnassius smintheus. Next base: position 13,768,426 of record JAUPFT010000030.1, on the reverse strand, counting down.
AATAAAATTAGTCAATATTACTTATTTTTTGTTACGATATAACATGTGATGTTTCATAACTACATAAATAATATAATTATTAATTTCTAATTAATTTTATATTATAAAAGCGAAATGCATATAGCCTGAAAATAGAAGGGATTTTTGGTATAATTTACAGGTTAATGATGATTCAGTGAATTTGATGTTGAATTATTACTATACGAGGATATTACTTAGTGTTTTGAAACAAATATTTATGGCTGTGACAATGCCACTAAATGGAAACTAAAAGAACCCATTATAGTCCAGTTATTATGTTACTAGTCACAAAAATACATTTGTTAAACTTTGTATTTATAACACTTGGTTGTGACAAAACCGTAAGGATCATAAAACTATGTTGATGTGTATTTTAGGTGATTTTGTATTCTGGTTTTTAATAGTTGATTTTTTGATGTTTGTTTTATTTTACTCTTAATTTTGTTTGTAACAATACTCTGAAACCCTATGATCTACCACCAAAGTGTAGATTTCAAGTATTACAAAACTTTTTTGAAGTGGAATTTGAGTTTTATGTTCTAGTTTTTTATAACTCTATCAAATACAATTTATGAACCCTTTCATAGTTTTAAACGTGTAATTTTGACTGTTGTTGTAAACTTAAAAATTTTTGAAAATATTAAGTATACTTACTATAAAAAAATTATACATAATTTTATAACCGCTGCTCAGTGACCGAAATTCAGACCGAGTTAGCTTGTTCAGTTTGAACTTTTTATATAAATATTGATTAAAATTAATTACTTGACAGGAAAATGAAAATAATTTTATCATTGCAACCTTATTTCATTCATCATAAAAGTGACGTTTTTGCAGAAGCGTCTTTTATGATTAAATTTTTGATGGCAAAATTAATATAAATAAGTAAAAAATATATAATATCATATGTGTGCTAAGTATAAAAAACGCATATGGCTTCTTCCTCCAATGGAACAGCAATATAACATGACCGCAAAGAGAGATCAGGCACATGACCATTTTTACGTGCGACCATTGAAGCAGTCAAAAATATTATAAATATATAAAAAATATATAAAAGAAAAAATATATAAAAGCCCGTTTTAATGGAAATTTAAGAGTTCGCTAATATGCAAATGTTTTTGTATTTTATTTGTAAATAATATCTCTCAAGTTAAAGTATAATAATAGCTATCAAGTTTATTGTTAAATAAAGGCTTCCCCCACGGATTGCCACAAAATACAGTCCTGAGCCGGCTACATTGGCTACCATCGACTACCCGCATGCTTTACCAAGTCGTCACTTCATCTAATATATTTCGCCCTACATCCTCCTAACCAGTACGAGTTTGCCACTCAATAATCCTTTTTCCTCGTCATTTGTCTGTTATTCTAGATACATGTCTGGCTGGTCACTTCAATTTACAGATTCTTCTAGTTATGTCTATTACTCTGGTTCTACGTATATCAAAATTTACAGATATATTATGGCATTTCACTAACTAATTTAAAATTGTCAACAGAATGTGGTCATTGTGACCCGTTTCGTGTGTGCTGACATTTGCAAGTGTCGTCCTTGCCTAAAGACTCGACTAAGAACCGCTTCTATCTAGTAAATAGGGAAAACCGATGAGCCTACTTGCGATCAACTAAAGGCTATGTGGAGGTACGTCTATAATTTAATATATTTTATTTATAATAAAATTAAGAAATAACTTATTATTTAAGACTGGCTGGTTTACTGCCGCAAAAGAAATAATTGTGGAAATTTCGTTTTAAATTTGAAAAAGTTATATTGTTGTATTTGGAATGAAACCTTGATCGAAATTGTATTACATACATATAAATTTAAAAAAAAATTGTCGGTAAGACGCTCGCCACCTACAACAATTTAATTGTACTATGCCATATAATGCAATAAGTTGACAAAGTTTAAGCGCAATCTGATGTACGGTATGGTAGCTCGTAAAATACGAAAAAACGAACATTACATTTTATATATTAGATTCAGTAATCTGAAGCCCGCACTTGCATTAATGTTGCAATGTGACGTCGTAAGAGTTTACATTAGTTGTACTCCAGTGATATAATATCACTGGAGTACCGTACACTTGGTACAATTCAATATTATGTCCTTCGTAACAAACGTTTTCACGCTGTCACAGAAACCATCTTCAAATAATGGTATAAATTTACTGTTTCATACAGTGAGTGAAGCGAACCAGAAATCCTTTATAATAGTGGCAACAAACGATCACACAGTCCACGTGATAGTAAGCGGATGCTGTGGCCCATAATCACGTACAATTCATATATCCCACATTCAGTCAATATGTAGATTCGTTGTCACCTCTGAAGACTAAGATGCCCCTTTTTTATTACAAAGAGTCACCTGTTCTTTTTTTATAGTATTAGGCTGACAAACGAGCACACAGTTCATCTGATGGTAAGTGGCTCGTTGACATTAACATCTATCATTAATTAAGAATCAAAATGAAAATGCGTTGCCTTCCCTGATGACTAAGATAAAATACCTTATTATAAGTAAAAAGAATCGCCTGTTCTTTACACTCACCATACGAAACATATCAGCATTTAGCTGATATTTCACGCTGGTCATCATCATCATCATCATTATAGCTCTTTACAAGTCCACTGCTGAACATAGGCCTCCCCTAAGGTACGCCACAAAGCACGGTTCTGAGCCACCTGCATCCATCGACTTCCTGCATGTCTTACCAGGTCGTCACTCCATCTAGTGGGGGGTCGCCCTACACTTCGTCTACCGGTACGAGACTGCCACTCGAGAACCTTTTTTCCCCAACGATTGTCGGTTTTTCGAGCTATATGGCCGGCCCATTGCCACTTCAGCTTACTAATCCGTTGGGCTGTGTCGGTCACTCTGGTTCTACTGCGGATATCCTCATTTCTGAGTCTATCACGCAGAGAAACTCCGAGCATAGCCCTCTCCATAGCTCGCTGAGCGACTTTGAGCGTCCTCATACGGCCAGCAGTGAAGGACCACGTCTCAGTTCCATATGACATCACTGGCAACACGCACTGGTTGTACAACTTAGTTTTCAGGTTTTGAGGTATACCTGACGAGAAGATGCGTTGTAATTTCCCGAACGCTGCCCAGCCTCTCGGTCGAAGTTGGACTTACCTAGCCGGACTATTTGTCCCAGGTAAACGTACTCGTCAACAACTTCGAGCTTAGTGCTCCCAACAACTACCAGCATAGGTGTGACATGGACATTAAACATGATCTTTGTTTTGTCCATGTTCATCTTAAGACCTATCCGTTGGGAGGCACTATTGAGGTCATTGAGCATAGTGCTTAAGTCCTCCAGCGATTCTGCCATAAGTACTATATCGTCGGCAAATCGAAGGTGAGTGATGTACTCGCCATTGATGTTAATACCGTATCCTTTCCAGTCCAGTAGTTTGAAAACGTCTTCCAATGCAGCGGTGAAGAGTTTCGCGGAAATAACGTCACCCTGTCTTACCTTTCCTTTCTTACCTCTCTGCAGTTGGATAGGTTTCGTACTCTGGTTCTGTACTCGGATAGCCATCGTAGCCCTACTGTACAAACACTTCAGTACTTTGATATACCGACAGTCAACTTGGCACCGCTGAAGAGACTGTAGCACTGCCCAATTTTCGACGGAATCAAACGCTTTCTCATAGTCCACATACGCCAGGCAAAGTGGCAGATTGTACTCTTCGGACTTCTGTACAATTTGCCGAAGGGTATGTATGTGGTCTACGGCACTAAAACCTTTTCGGAAACCGGCTTGTTCGGGAGGCTGGAAGTCGTCGAGTCTGCGTGCGAGACGATTCGTAATGACTCTCGAAAACAGCACGTAGACGCGGCTCAGAAGCGATATCGGTCTGTAGTTCTTCAAGAGGGCGTTGTCACCTTCTTGAAGAAGGCGGCGGTGGTCTTGCCACCGCACTTCTGCTCCACGCCTCCGGAGTAGTGCCACCATGGAGGACGGAATTAAAGAGCCCCATAAGGACTTCAGGTACCGGTTTTCCACCCGCTTTCAGAAGCTCCGCTGTAATTCCATCCTCGCCCGGAGACTTGCCATTTTTAAGGTGCTGGAGAGCCATTCTAATCTCGCTCAGACTGACGTCCGGGATATCATCGGAATAATGTCGGATAAGACCCGCTCTTAAATCGTTACTCACACCTGCGTGTAGCTCCAACGATGATGTGTACAGCTGCCCATAGAACCTCTCAATCTCACTCAGAATCTCAGGTGTCCCGGAAACGATGCTGCCACACTCAGTCTTCAGCTTTGACAGTTGGCTCTTACTGGCAGACAGATCTCCGGCAAAGACTTGGGAGCCCTGGTTCCGCTCAATCGCTTCTTCAATAAGAGCAGTATTAAATTTGCGTAAGTCTCGCCGCATGCATTTGGAGATCTGTCAGTTCAGTTGCCTGTATGCTGTCAAATCTGTCGACGATTGCAGCCTCATCTCCCGTCTAACAGCAATGAGATTAAGAGTGTGATCGGAGAGCTTTTGTGTTCTGCTGCGGTCTTGCAGAACTTAGCTCCGACCGCATGGATAGTTTCCACGAGCTTGTCATACATATCGTTCACTGCATTGCAATCTTCTAGGCACTGAAAGCGGTTACGTAACTCCAGCTGAAAGGTTTCGGGATTCTGAATTAGAGCACGAGGGGGACGGAGCGTTGACTTCATTAGACGAGACCTCTCCAACTTAACGTTTAGGTTCAGTGTACCTCTAACCATTCGGTGATCGCTACCAGTTTTCACCCTTGCGATCACTGAGACATCACTGAACAGTTTGCGTCTGGTCGTCATAATGAAGTCAATCTCATTTTTTGTCGAACCGTCGGGGCTCGACCAGGTCCACTTCCTGTGGGGCCGCTTCTGGAAGAAAGAGTTCATCATAAAGAGTCCCTCTTTCTCCATAAGGTCAGCCAGCTACTGGCCCCTACGGTTCCGTTGGCCTACTCCGAATTTCCCTACCTTAAGCTCACCGCTTTCTCTTGTTCCTAGTTTTGCGTTGAAGTCTCCCATCAACACCATGGTTGTGGAGGAATGTATGTCTCTGGAAATATCCTCATACATTTCCTCCACCTCCTCATCGGGATGTGCCGAGGTTGGTTCGTAAACCTGTATGACCTTCAGCGAATACCGTTTGGTGATTCTGAGTATCAGATACGCGACCCTCGTCGACACACTCCCAATCTTTACAACGTTGTTGACGAGAGACTTGTGGACGATCAATCCGACACCTCCTTGTCCGTTTTACAGCGATATTACGCGAGTACCACCTTTGCATGCCGGCTCTTTATCTTTGAATGGCAGTTTAACCACATATCTTCTATCAGATGTTCGAGTGGTTGTGGCTGCGAAAAGATCTTCGCACTGTTGTTCTTCGTCTGAAAATATTTTCTTACTTGGTGTAAATTGTTCTTCTAACTCCCAAAATTTCTTGAGTATATCGTTCTGATTTACTTGTGCGTGCATTACTGATATTTTTTGTGTACTATTATTTAATCTTGTTCTATCTACAATACCAGAAAGACACCAACCAAGAGTTGTGCACTGTGCGATAAGATATCCCGTTGGATCCTTTTTTACACCGCTCTTTAATATGTGACCATAGACATCAGCTCCCAATAATAAGTTAATTTTATTGGGAGTGCTAAAGTCTGGATCAGCCAGTTTTAAGCCTTTCAAATCCATCCAATTCGATAACTCTATCTTTGTATCTGGTAGATAAGACCTTATAGTCTTTAGAACATAAGCTGTAACCGGTAGTTTGAGGTTAGGATCTATACACGATTTCAGATGGGACAGATGGTCGCCCTCCCGGTGATAGAACAAGTTTCCGGACTCGAGGATTACCGTGGCCTCCCCCTCTCTTCGGACGTCGGATAACCCAATAATATGCCAGCGCAACTTGTCTACCTCTTCTTCCAACTCTAGTATCTTCTCGTCAGTCCTCAGGGTGCATGCGTTATATGTTGCCAGGTCGAGTCGTCGTAGGTGGCAATTGAACCTCCACCGGAGATTCTTAGCACCCCCTGCCCCGCCGTTACCATGGTCGCCACCGTAGCCAGGAATAGCGGGGCCGCCGGGGACTGGGGGCCGTTTGTTTGCGTCTTTACTCATAGGGGGATATTTGCCATAGTTGCCACGTTTGGCAAGCGGGTTGGCAACCGCAGTTTTTTATTATCTCACAGTTGTTATCAGGATGCTGCTGCCCATCTCCTGCCTGTCTCCCTCTGTCGTCTCTTACGACACCCACGGGAAGATATGGGGTAGTGAATATTCTCAACCGCCACTACACGGCAACGTAGGACCATATTCTCACTGAATACCAGCGTGTAGAATATGGTCCTACCCCAATCGAGTCGGTCCATTTATATTGCAGCCATAATATAGCAACATCGTGGCTCTATTACATAATATTATACATAATTATTTTATCTACTTATTTATTTTCATGTTATTTATCTTTATTGTACACTTTACTGAGTAGTGGCCGTGTTAGAATATCTACTAGCACATATCATCCCGTGGGTGTCGTAAAAGGCGAAAGCGGGAAACAAATCTGGAGACGGGCAGTAGCGTTTTCCAAAAAACGGCTAAAAATAAAAGAAACTTGCCACACTTGGCAACGCTTGGCAAGCATCTCTCAAACCGCTTACCAAGCGTGGTAACTATGGCAAACCATATCCTCCAAACCGAATTTCAGTCACGGCGGCCAGCCTCAACGGAGATTAGCCATCGGTGCAGGACGGAATTATAGTACTACTCGTAATCCCTCACTCTCATAATCCGAGGGGTCGGTAATTCGACACGACCGGAGAGTAATCAGGTGCAGGAGCAACGGCTTTCCAAAGCACGGGGGTGAGACACCGCCAACTTCCTGACTCCGAGCAGCTACTGAGAATTTCTTGACGGAAAAACTCAATAATTGATTTTTTGGCCTGACCTGGGTTTCGAACCCGGTACCTCATTATCAGCAGTTGCACTACTATAACCACTAGACCAACGAGGCAGTGGCAAATATCCCCCCATGAGTTAATCTATGGTGAGGCCTATGTTCAGCAGTGGACTTTAATAGGCTTTAACGGTGTCATACACTAAATAATTTCTACGTTATGAACGAGTTAATGCCTCAATGCATTCACTCTTAGTATACCAGTAGGCGTTCGATTAAAAGATTTTAATCAACGTTTAACGAGAGGGAATATAATTTGATGTTTGATGTTGTAGTAATTTCACTCAAAACGTAGTGCACTTAATGAAACACGTTTCGCTGTCTCTAACGTGACGTAAACATGGTTTTAGTAGCTATGAACTATATGTGGTCGTGTCTCCTAGTACTAGTTCCTAAGGCATTTGTTTGCTTCAGGGCCAAGGAGGGTCTTAAAATAAACAAATATATTATGGCGTCAGAGTCAGAACTCAGAATGACCTTACTTATTTCAATATGTAGAACCGTATCCTTATCAGCGCACAACTTTATTCTGAAATATATTTGTAAACACAAGATATTTTTAAAAATTTCACATGTTGATTTTTCTTCGTTTCCCAAGATTGATTTACTTCTAATCCCACAATATCTTGTGAACTCCTCTACTTTTGGTGACTAATACAAACAAAAATGTAATTATCAGATTATTAAAGGTTGGGACTAACTGAGCCGAGGTACACAACGTGGGTGCTTCAGTGGGTAAACATCCTACATACGTAGTATACATCTGGCATCACACGCCGTTTTTACCTATAATATATAAGTATATATATATATATATATATATATATATATATATATATATATATATATATATATATATATATATATATATATATACATAAACTTATAATTATGGAAGAAAAAAATTATGTGGTAGAGCAATGCTGCAGCTATATTAGTAGTATAGTTGTAGCACAAATGGGTCGGCTCGACCGGGGAAGGAGGACGCTCTCACAGAATATAAGCGGAAAATAGTAGTTCAACTTTGCTGTGTTTTGTATTGTGAGAGTCGGGAACCGGAGATTCATTTTACTGGAAACGAGGCATTCTATCTAAGACCTCACGGGTGACAAAGCATCTGCATTTTTACATGTAATCGAGAATAGATGTAGACAATCACTTACCATCGGGTGGACTGTGCTCCTTTGTGACCCTTATCCTATAGAAAAAAAAGGAAGGGCTGAGTCGTATAAAGATATAGTTTAAGTTAAAAATCACAATTTACGTTGTTAAACAAACAAAACACTGTATATACATGCACTTTATAAAACGGTGTAAAATTAACTTTATTTGCATAATCGTTTCATGAACACTTCACAGTTAACGACCTTATTAAGCTATTCTACACAACAATGCGCACAAAATTAAATTGTATGTTCACAACATGAGCAGAATGATATGTATATACTTACATTTATGGTAAAAAATATGCAATAAAGCGTAAAAACGAAACTTGAATGCGACTTTATTTCAGTCATATATAAATTACGGTTTTTAAAAGCTTACTGCGTAACATAAGCCTACCACATAAATTTCCTCACAGGGGAATTTCGCCATTGATGCCACGCTTGGCAAAGTGGTTGGCAACAGCAGTTTTTTTTATTATTTTGAGCTATTATCAGGAAGATGCTGCTGCACACCTGTTCTAGTGCACCTGCACACTCTGTCACTTCTTACGACAACCTCGGCACGATATAGGGTAGTAGATATTCTTACTCCGCCACGACACAGTCGAAATAAGTCTATATTATCTATTTTATTTATATTATGTCTAATATTAGGTTCATACGATATATCGTCGAAAACCGTTCACAAGTGTATTCATGACTACAGTCCATCATAGTCAACTGCAGCAGATATGCCTCCCTCATTGCCCCAAGGGATAGGAACCACAGTTTTTAATTATTGTTACGAGCTTGGGGTTCGAGACAATAAAAACTGCCGAGTGAATTACCAAAATTGACACTTTAATTACAGAATCTTCGAAGTATTCGCTTGGTATCGCCAATTCAAAATTGTCCCGGGTCGCGATCAATACCGGCCTCAGATAATTCCTGAACATTCTACTGTAGAAATATTTAGACTGTTCGAGTACATATTGTTCCCGGCTGACTATGTGTCGGTAGTTCTAGAAAGTTCTTACATGGAAAGGATCTTGACTCTCCTAGTTCTGCTACTCGATACTAGAAGGCGCTAGTGGTATCACAATTAATGCCTGGTCATGTACCAGGCATTAATTGTGGCGCGCATCATTATTTTGAGTTGTTAGCAGGAAGATGCTACTGCCCGTTCCATATTACAGTTTTCTTCTGTCGCCTCTTACAAAACTTTTGGATTCTCTTTCGCCACCACTTTACGGCGAATTGTAAAATTGCGTGACTTTATTTCTTCTTTATTTTCTTTATTAGCCAATGATATCGAATTTATGGACGTTGGGTCTCTCCTAATGTAGGAGAGATTTGTCAGATTTCCCGAAACTGTGTATAGTATATAAAGTTAGTTTTATCATTATCTGTTGGAGGACGTGAGTTCTTAGGTATGGTGGGTTCTTAGGTATTAGGTTGAAACTTTACGCCTGTTACTTAAACGTTTTACTAAAGAAAAAATTCTACAAAAAGGGTTAATATAATATCAAAGAATATACAAATGAAAATAGCCCCTGGGAATGAGGTGACCCCCACCATTCTGGTTCTATTAAAATTCATTTAGAATTGTACAAATACATTATTGTAAAGTGAACTATGTGTTTTTTAAAGTACCGCTGGTTTCCTCGCTGGTTTCTCCCAGAACAGAGGTATTTTTCGAAACAGTGGTAAATTAAAAAATGACTTTCATTAATGATTTCTTAAATTTACGCGAACACTATACATTGAATAAAACTACTATTTACGGATTTTATCGCGTTTAATTACTTTAATTTATTTTTATTATTATCCCGACGTTTCGGGTGCTTTACAGTACCCATGGTCACTAACAAAATTAAACCCAAACCCAAGCATACCACTGCAAGACTTCATGATACTATAATCTCGTTTTGCGTAAATCGGATCAAAAATTTATATTAAAAAAAACTGAAGGTAGCCGGACTAACTATGACATTGGGACGTCAAACATCTCAGTCCCCCCCGTGACCATGGGTACTGTAAAGCACCCGAAACGTCGGGATAATATTAAAAATAAATTAAAGTAATTAAACGCGACAAAATCCGTAAATAGTAGTTTTATTCAATGACTTTCATTAAGTATTATGTAATAATCTACATTGTATAAAAATCATTCTATTATCTTATCTCCAAGGGTGGGTACAGTTCAAAGAGCAGTGAGCTACTCAGACAACGTTTAGCAAAATATTGTATTTAGATGGAAAATTGTGAAGAAAATGATAAGTGACTAGCTCATCGCCTACAAAATCTCAAACCCAACATCAATATGTTTTGTTATGATTCCCACATAAATAAGACAATTTATTTTAGTATGAAGAATGGGCCCACCACAAATTTTAGCGGTCCTTAATAAAATGCAGGTCAATTTATTTCATATAATCTACGGATTGCAATAGTAATATTAATTTTAGCGCGTCATAACAGGAATACTGAGAAATTAAAAATTAAAATATGAATATCACAATAATCTAAAAACAAACTAGAATCGATTGTCTAGTACTTTTCACAGAAATTATAAGTTAATAGTGTTCTTTTTAGTAATTAATAGTATGATACAAAAGAAAATTCTTTGTTGTTCCAACAAAATATAATGCCTGTCTGAGTACAAATGTTTTATGAATATCTACTATCTTTTACATCTATTGATTGATTGTGAGTATTCATCCCAAATACCATTAAATTAACATGATTAAAGCCAAGATACGTAAGGGATAATGTGTCCATTTATAACATTATCTATATACGCTATACCTATAGTAAGAAGGATGTTTTGAACTGGTTGTGTTTAGATAGAAAAAAAAATTAATATCACTGCATAAAAAGCATTTACCAGAAAGAAGTCTGCGTTGGCAGTACTAAATATTGAGTTATTTAATCCGTCTGCTACTATAGGTGATCCCAGCGCTTGTGTCTGTGCATTGTGAAATGCTTGTACAAAGCTTCCACACTCTCACTCAACCTAGTATAATTAGTGCTTTGTTTGCACATCTTCCTATTTTAATCTGTTTCTGTTTTATACGAAAGCGGTGTCACTTTCAGCCAACAAACACCTTTCCTTTATACACAACTAAGTTTGTAACTGGTACCTTATAAGCTGTTTTGGCACAGTTTGTTCATGTAGTTAATGAAGGATAAAGGTTTACTTAGCGTAAGTACGTTAACTTATACAGTAAGATAACTATATAAATACTGATGCTATTGCTTTAGTTATTTAGCTCTATCAGTTAATTTCCCGTAAAGCAATTAAAACGTGGAAACTTAAAAAAGATAAAAGCCATAAAATTAGTTTCATTGAATGTGTAGTGTTCACGTAAACATAGAAAATAATTATCTAAAACAATTAGGTGTTTTCTCGTGTGTCCCTTTCTATCCTATCAATAGGTCCACGAGGGTATCTTATTATCCGTGGTACTGCTGTTTTGCTGATAACATATTTCGAATAACAATCCTCTCGTTTTATATTATAGTACTTATAATGAAAACCTATTTTTAAAATTGTTTCTGGCTGCCTGTCTGTCTGTCTGTCTATTTGTTCTGGCGCATCTCTAAAACGGCTGCACCAATTTTGACGGGACTTTCACTGGCAACTTTTATTTTGGAAAAGTAAAAATAATCAAGATTCCGCACAAGACAAAAAAACCCATAGAATAAATCCAATTATAATATATAAGGAATAACGTAGGTTACTTTTATTTTAGAAAAATAAATATAATTAAGACTCCGCGCAAGAGAAAAAATTGCAATCCACAAAATGAAATAAATCCAAATAAAAAAATCAGGGGAACAGCTAGTCGTTAATATGATAGTTTTATAAATATAAAAAATTGTTTCTTACTCTATCTCTCGTTTCTTAGCCTCTTTCTCGTTTATAATCTCGCAAGTGCGGCAGCCAATCAGAACAAATGAGAACATTTTCATTTTTTCACAACATATTATCCGCATATGATATGGATGAAATTTTTAAGGTGGTGACTTTAGCATTGGTTGCATTATTTGATTTGACATGATTGCAGTCTACAATCATATGAAAGCTAAAATTAAAAAAGACGCAACAGCGTTTTTATTATCTTGTCTTTATTTTTAGCGTCTCTAACAAATTTTATCAAAAAAAAAATAATCTACCTAAATTTGTCAAAACAATACAAAGTTTTGAATTTTTTTTTATAAGCACGACCAGTTTTCTGTGATCGAACAATAATGGAAATTGTCTTTTCTCGTCCGAAAAGCTCTTTGTAGCGGACGAAAGACCAACATCGCTTGAAGCACAGGTGAGTGCAAGAACACGTCTGCAAGAAACTACACGTATATTAATGTTGCTCAGGTATTCTTCTGGATGAAGCGGGGGCTTCTTCTGGATGGGCTATGTTCGCCATACAACATACAGTATTTTGTCCGCGAAGTGGTTCTCGGGCTGGTTAGAGAAACCTATAGAAGAGGAAGAAGTTTTTATCAGGTTTTTGAATTTTCAATTGAACGGTGATGAAGAATGAGAATGATCTGAATCGGTATTAAAAAGCCGGAACAATTTCGTACAACTTTATTTTCAACAACGTCGTTTCAGACATTGTCTGCGTTCAAAGTGATTAATTACTTATAGTTCGATGCCGTAGATTTTAAACTCAAATGTCGTCAGAATATTTTCCTCTTTAATTTTATTTTTGGTACCTACGTCTCGTTTCGTTTTATTTTATCAAGGACCCATTTGATATAGCGTTTACAATGTCCATTTGGTGTATTTAATTTCGAGAAATGTTCTATTCATTAAGTTCATTCCGTCACGTTGAAACAGACGACCCGTGGTGAAGGGTAGACAGCGGTAAATGTTGGTTTTTGACACAATAGATCCATTGTTTGTAAAGTAAAGAGTATTAAAACCTACGTCCATTTAGAAAGGTATTATATTGGGTTTGCTTTTAAATGCCGTTTTAATTATACCACTTAGACTTAAACTGTGCAAAATGTTGCTCGTCTGCTAAATCCCACCTTTTCAGTACTTTTCGAAGATTGCAAAAATTTATTGACTTAAGCTAGACGTTATATTTTTGTTTTTAAATTATTATTAATACCTACCATACTATTATACCTACATATTAATGAAATTGTAGTGCCTGTCTCTAATGTTGAAAACTCTAGGGATCTAGGCTATATTTTATCGAAAAACCATTTTTCTTTAAAAAAAAGAAAATTGATAGAATTACCAGGTGAAGTCGGGGCGGGTCGCTAGTATAAAACATATTTTGTTTCATATTTAATTATTATATATAAAATTATACAATTATTATTTTGTACCTTGTTGTATCGCCTCCAAACTATAAATTAACGTTTAACAATTGATTTCTATTGTAAGTAAATATATAAATTATGACTTTAATATGAAATTATATACATATGTTTTAATCATAATGTACATAATAAGTGCTATATGTACCTAACACAATCTTTATAATACAAACTATCAGTTAGTTAACGTAAATATATATAATTGGTTTTAATTTAATTATTTGAATTTAAAGGTTACCCGCGTTCGTAAATGTTATTTTATTTTATTTTAAGGCAAAGATACACAGCCTAGTTGGACCTATGGTCATTTTGTTAATGGCAGCAAAATGTTTGCTAAAATATATACAATAAAAAACTGTATTATATTACAACCTTTTCTGAATGTAAAGTGTTATATTTATGATAGAAGGGCAATTCTCCTTCACTGTAACAAAGTTGGAAGTCTGTCAGGATTATACAGGATGTTAGTGTAAACACCGTTATCCCTGAAACCAGTGGTTTGGTTTCACTTATAGAACCTAAATTCAATGAAAAACAACAACATTTTTTTTAGTAAAATCTCAATTTTTACATACATGTTACGAGTATCTCCAAGTAGCTCCAAATTTGTATATCAATAAAAATGCTAATAGCTTTATACATAATATATCCGTATTATTATCATCATCATCATTACAAGGATTGCCACGTTATACGGTCGATGCTAACTGCGTTCATCAACTTCCGTCATGTTTTACTAGGTCGTCACGTGTCGTGTGAGGAGGGGGTGTTATGTTAATTTATTAAGATAGGCCAACGGCGTGCGAGTCGATCAGGATCGTGTCAAAGTAAGTCCGTGGTCTCTGCCTACCCTCAGGCATGAGAGTTTATGTATTTGTATGGTTAGGAGCTGGATGTTTTTCTTCAAAGTCCCTTAGTTTAATATATGTATATCGTTTCAGAAAATCCCAGAATTTTTGGAATTTTGTAATTAAAAATTGTAACTAAATTAATTTTCTTACAGGTTTAGATATCAATATACCTCGATTTCTCGGGAAGCCTACGGTCGAGTTTTTACAAAAGCTCCGCCAAACGTAGTACGTACTCCGGATTATGATGAGGTAAGCAATCATTTGTTATTCTCTCTTAAATTCAATATATACTAATGTAGAGTATTTCTCTCAAGGAAAGCGGCGACTGTTATAGTATATAAATATATTATCTATAAATATTATGTTATGATATATTATATAATAACTGTGATTTTATCTTATAAATATTTATTTTTATTAAACTTAAGTTACAACCAAACATACAGGAGTTCCACCTTATTTTTTTATAGAACAAAGGTGACAAACGAGCATACAGTCCACCTGATGCTGTGGCCCATAGACATCTTCGTTTATCCTCTACTAAAAATAAAAATGCAGATGCTTTATCACCTCTGAGGACTAACATGAATGCCTCGTTTCCAGGTAAAAAGGTGCAGGGCAAGTGCCAACTGCAGTCCATGGACACCTGCAGCTAACTGTATAACTAGAAATAACGCGTTATCATCTCTCAGGACTAAAATGAAATGGCTCACGGCCTTTAATTTTTCGGGCACTCTTTACCCTCTCAACTGAAACACAGTAATGCAATAATTATTCAGGCACTCTTTACTCTCTAGACTGAAACACAGTAATGCAGTAATTATTCAGGCACTTTTTACCCTCTAGACCGAAACACAGAAAGCAATAATTATTCATACAATCTTACCCTCTAGACTGAAACACAGAAATGCAATAATTATTCAGGCACTCTTACCCTCTAGACTAAAACACAGTAATGCAATAATTATTCAGGCAATCTTTACCCTCTAGACCGAAACACAGTAAGCAATAATTATTCAGGCACTCTTACCCTCTAGACTGAAACACAGCAATGCAATTACTATTCAGGCACTCTTACCCTCTAGACTGAAATACAGCAATGCAATAATTATTCAGGCACTCTTACCTTTCGGACTAAAATACAGCAATGCAATAATTATTCAGGCACTCTTACCCTCTAGACTAAAACACAGTAATGCAATAATTATTCAGGCAATCTTTACCCTCTAGACCGAAACACAGTAAGCAATAATTATTCAGGCACTCTTACCCTCTAGACTGAAACACAGCAATGCAATTATTATTCAGGCACTCTTACCCTCTAGACTGAAACATAGCAATGCAATAATTATTCAGACACTCTTGCCCTCTAGACTGAAACACAGCAATGCAATAATTAATTAGGCACTCTTACCCTCCAGACTGAAACACAGCAATGCAATAATTATTCAGGCACTCTTTACTCTCTAGACTGAAATACAGCAATGGAAGAACTGTCATTTAGTGGCAAAATAGGAACAAGGTACCTATCCCGACAAATTCCTAGGCAGTAAAGCAGTCGACTATCAAGTAGATTGTTTTCATTGCTTAAGGTATTGATAATAAAAAATTGTTGGTGGAATTTCGTTTTTCTACCTGGTTGTTTAACTATATTGTCGTCCAGGTTGGTATATTTATTGCAATACACTAGTGCAGTCTATCTTTATATGTGTTTCGACATGTACATATACAGTGTGAGAGTGTGCGTGCCTGGTGGAGCGGTAGTCCGCTCGCGACTGACCGCTCCACCAGGCACGCACACTGTCACACTGTGTACTACCTCTTGTTCTAGGTCTACATGTCGTACCACATCCAAAGGCCAACAGCGCTCGTGAATGGCAATAAATATATCTATATATTAAGTACTATTAAATTGCTGCCAAACAGGAATACTGGGTTAATGCTGCTAAGCTGTCACGAGTAGACAGTTTCATCAACATTACAGTCTAACGCTTGTCTCAGGCTGAACATAGGCCTCATTCAATGCCACAAAGCAAACTCCTGAAAAACCTGCACCTATTTCTGCTTCTCTTATTAGGTTTTTTAAATTGAAAATGGACTCATTCTTGACCTCCATCGCCAGATGAAAGATAGGGAAAGCCAAGGGAAAGATAGGGTCAACGATGGAGCGACTTGAGCCCAGGAGAAGCCTGTTAACACCTTGAAGAGTTTCAGATTATACGTACTCGGAAAAACAGACGCCGCCAGGACATTCCACTCTTGGCTGTGTGAATTAAGAAAGATTGCGAATATTCGAAATATCAAACAAGTGAGGGAGGTAACCTGCAGTACGTCTGGTACTCCGATAGGTGTCACTTCATCTAGTGGAAGGTCGCCCTATTTTCCATTGTTTGACGATTTTTAGATGAGGTATAGGACAGGTCCGTCACCACTTCAACTTACTGATATTTATAACACGATTGAACTGTACTATCATATTGATATTCTGTAAAGAAAGGGACGTAAAAAAGAAATTATAACCATAATTGTTTTTAATTTTATTATGTACTTTTATCGTTACTTGAAAATTCTATATTAATTTAAGTTAATATTTTTAATTAATCATAATAATATTTATTTTTAAAAATTAATATCTTAGCTTCGATATCTTAAACTTCAACATTGTTAAAAATTGTTTTCTTGCAGATGTTTGGAATGTTAAATGTTCCGCACACGTCTGGCAAAATACTGCGATACCCAGGCCCGTCGAGACCTCTTGGACAACCTACATTTATGGTTTCACCACAAAGAGATCGGTAAATAAAATTATTTTGGTTATCTGACTCGTGCATGCATCTTCATCAAACCGTAATGGTAATAAAGTTCCATATAATATCTGTAATAACAGTGGACCATTTGCACCAGTAAACCATAAAAAACTTTTTAGTTCTTCGTTTCGACAACAGATGGCGCTGTCGGTTGAAAGATTAGTGATGTCATTTTCTGGAAAGCTCTCCCCTCGCTCCGTTACCCGACACTAGATGACGCTAGTGCCAGATGTCAACTTACGGCCGGTCTCAATAACTTATCTATCTCTTACTGGAAGTTAAAATGACTACCATTGGTATCTATAGTTACATTTTTCCGTTTCAATAATCAAAGATAGATAGAAATGTTTAACCATCACATTGATCTACCCTTCGGAGGACTTACCGACTACCTGAGTTAAGTGGGTTCATAGAAAAAAAAACATCTGACTGTTTCAATAACAATAACGTATTGGCAGTTAACTGGCGATAGTTCAAATTACCAGATGTTAGAGTTTTGTCTATCGCTCAATTTTGAGAGTTAGCAAATATTTGTCGTGATTTTAAATAAATAAAACCTATTTAATATCTAAAAAATGGATTTGTTCAGTGATGAAAGTGATAATGAAATGTATGAGATAGGTGTTTTTGATTCCGGAGGTATTGTAGATACTGAAAATCGCCGACTTTATAATCGAATAAATTACAGAGTTAATTTTCTGACTCTGAATTTACATATAGATTTAGATTAAATAAAACGTCCGTGGATGAGTTATTATTGAAAACAACACCATCCTTAAAAGTAATTTCTTCAAGGTGAGTAAAGAAACTTGTGAACAAAATTTGGTTACATTATATGTATCGTCGAAATATGCCACCCAACATAATATGAATGACAGTTATTGTGATTTTTTTTACTTATATTTAACATTTTAGGAATAAAGGAATATCGCCGTTACATCAGTTGTTGCTGACCTTAAGATTTTATGCACTGGGAACAATGCTTTTATCAGTAGCGGACTTTATTGGTGTATCGAAAGCTTCAGCCAGCCGAATTGTGCATCATGTATCTCGGGCTATAGCTGGCTTATACCCTCAATATGTGAAGACATTAAGCAATACCCAGAATGCCTTTCATGAAATCGCAGGATTTCCAAGAATTCTTGGCGCAATTGACTGCACGCATGTTCCCATACAGTCACCTGGTTAGTAGTATCAAATAAATAAATATTTATATTAAGTAGATCTAGGCAGAATCTTTTTCGTAGGCCATCTAGTGACCTGAAACTCAAACGTAGAACTTAATCCAAGTTTGGCCAGAATTGGATCAACTTCTACAAACATGCATACAATTCTTTATTATAATATTATTAAGTATAGATTCATTTATTTATATAGATTATACCTAATAACAGTCATTATTTTTGCAGATTCAAATATAGGAGAAGAATTCAGAAATAGAAAAGGCATATTTTCAATGAATGTCCAAGGAGTCTGTAATGTAGACTTGTTATTTATGAATGTTGTTTCCCGTTGGCCTGGGTCTGCTCATGATGCTACTATATTTAACAACTCTACGCTAAAAAGTAAGTAGGTACTTAGTTATCTAGAAGATTATAATAATAGGTCATCACATAAACATGATTAATATTTCTTTGTTATTTATTTTCAGTGCAATGTGAAGAGGGATTGTTTGGCAATAGATGGCTTATTGGAGACAGTGCATATCCCTGTACTTCATATCTTTTGACACCACTGCTCAACGCCACATCTGTTGCAGAGAATCGTTACAATGAAGCACATATAAAGACTAGAAATACTATTGAAAGGTAAATATTATTTTATTAATATTTTTTTTTTAAAATTTCATGAATATAATATAAAATACTTTGTAACTTTTCAGATGTTTTGGTGTGTGGAAAAGGCGCTTTCCAATACTCTCGCTAAAAATCCGTGTAGCTACGCAGACAACACAGGCCATTATTATTGCCACTTCTGTATTACACAACATCTGCAGATTAAATAATATTAGGGATGTAGATCCAGAAGTTGCAATGCCGCAAGAATCAGGTGACATTACCTATGCTGAAGGGATAGGTCAACAAAATCACAGTGTCAGACAACAGCTAATTAATAATTATTTTAGTGTTTAAATTATGTTTAATTATATAAGAATTTTAATGTGTAAATAATTTTAAATTATACTAGAATAAATGTGCTTTATTTCAATATATATTTTATTTCAAAAATGTCAAATAAAAATCAATGTATAAAATAGATTTTATTTTAGAATGAACTTAACAAAAACATTACATAACTTATAAAAAATACACCTTATTATCACTATTTACTAAATCTTAACATTAGTACTATAATAATCACAAGTCACTTATTTAATTTTTCTATTTCTAGCTGCAGTTTAACTTTTTCAAGTTTAACCACTTCAGTTTTGGCTTCAAAATAAGCAGCCATGGCTAATTCCTTGCTTATCTGAGCCCGTAATAGTTCTTCAGAGGGTTTTTGGCGTTTCTTTACTGTGAAAATAAAAAACATAGTTAAATTCTCATATTTTACACTCTCCTAGCTTGATAGAATTGATGACTGATGACCACAGAGATCGGGCATAGGAGATGACATAAAAAACATTAGTAACAACTACTATCCAAACTACATTAGAGATTACCCAGAACCAACTACTATAGCCTATTTCACAATTTATCTTGTTTGTCAGACAATTGAGTGGTCAGCCTTTAGATTTTCCTCATTAACCAGAAAAAAATACACAAAGTTGTAACAAAACCTGCGACAAGCAATCACACTATTAGGCCATAGAGAGGCGGTCTGTTTTGTCTACCGACTTTAAAAAGGAGCCAGTACTCAATTCGACTGTATGTTTTTTTTATGTGTGTTACTTCATAACTTTTTACTGGGTGAACCGATTTCTATGATTCTGTTTTTATTTGAAAGCTGGGGCTTCACATGTGGTCTAATATAAATTTGATCAAGGTCTGACCAAAAGTTTTTGAGTTATTCTTAATAATTTATATTGAAGTTGGTTGTACAAAATTATAAATTATCTAGTAACAACTGAGGTAAAATATTACAGCTACAACTTACAGGGTTTGTAAGGATTATTAAAAGTAAATCTTTTTGGTGTGAAAATTTTCTCACTATTACCACCACACTCAGCACTACCACACTCAGCAATACCACCACCTCCCATCACCAAATCACTAGTTACAGCCTCTGAATGCTCCGGTAAAGGTTGTAAATCCATGAGTTCCACCACTGCATCTGGTGGAATCATTTCACTTTCCCCATCACCACCAAACTCCACAGTGAACCCCGTGCATGTTGCACCTAACATAGATGTTACACGATCTAGTGCTTCATCGGGAGGGATGTACATCTTTCCACCACCAGTCTGCAAATAAAAATGTTTCAATAGAAATATTACATAAAAAAATTCTAAGATGATTAGGTATATCTAACAAAATGTCACAAAATATTTAATGTATGTACTTATTACAAACCTTTAAATTATTTTGTCTTATCAATGCACTGCGTTTTCTTGATGACTTCTTTAAGTTTTCCCACTTTAAGCGTAGTTGCTCAGGACGCCGCAATTCTCCCGCCATCGCACTAAACTCCTGCGCTATGGATTTCCAAGCCTCTTCCTTTAATTTATTATTTGTGGCATTCGTTGCTTTAGTAGTAATTACTTTTTGCTTGGAAATCAAGTCAAGCAGAAAGAGTATTTCGTCCTTAACAAGGGCCATTGTCTTCATCTGAAACAAAATTTTATGGGTGCCTTACATTTTTGGCGCGACTTTGAGACAAAGACCCAAGCTTTTGTAACATTACTGTAAATTTATATATCACGGCAAAGAGTTCACAATACTTACAGTATTTTGTTGAGCCATGTTAATGTTTATCGCTAATAAATTAATGCTATACATAAACAATTATATTATGTGTAGTATATTTCTGCTGAGCTTCTTGAGGTTTGGTTGTGGTGGTGTACACAAACTGTCAATGATCAATGTCAATTGTCAAGTCAAGCAACGCCAAGCGCTGCGTTTTGTTGCTTCGTATCGTTTCTTCGTATTTTAAGATAAAAGTTTATCATTATTTGAAGAAAGCCTTAATTTAGAAATGTGTATAAAGGATAATTGTCAATATTATATTAAAAATTAATAACAAAAATAATTAAAAACATTATATATTAATCATAATATTTTAAATACATCATTTATATTTTATTGTAGAACGCGACGCAATTCACTTCGAAGCAAAAACAAAACGCTTAGGAGGGACGCATTAACCAAAGTTATCATGAACTATCTGCCTTTTATCTCCAGTAAGCTTTCGAACATTACGATATTGAGACGACAGTAACAGATAGTTTAAACTTAACTGTTTACCTTGGTTAGCTATCTACTTATAACTGATTGTAGGGAATTGAGACCGGCCGTTAGCCGCGCAACAATATGAACTGAATTTAAAAAAAGAGCTTTAACTACATCGATTTACACTACTGCTACGTTACAATGGAATCATGGTAGCTCAGAGGCGAAGAGTTTGCTAAAACCTTGACTGTACACGAGCAACCCGGGTTCGATCCTCGCCAGCATCGATGAAATTGTAAATTGCTATTTTAAGTCCTAATTTAACACGAGCTTATCTAAAGGAAATCATCGTGAGGAAACTCCCATCTCTGAGAAATTACAAAAAATATTTCAAAGACACATGAAGTACAAAACAAACACTTCCTTGCCCAAAAATACAGTGTCCAAGAGTGGACATGTAGGCTGTAACTTATGCAAATTAGAAAAATCGCAATTTCATTATTCATGTGTTTTATTACACATTGCCAATAAAACTCCATCGCTGAACAGAGGCCTCCCTCTCAGATTGCCTCATAAATAGGATATTTGCCATGAAGTGACAGACATAGGTTTTTATTAAGTTTTTTGAAAAAAGATGCTACTGCTACCCATATCCTGTTTAAGTTTCTCTCTATCGCCTAATTTATGGAGCAGTGGATCCATATATGGCATCATATTTCTCAAATCGATACTTACGCGCGAGGCAAAGTGCTAAGATAGCGTGTCTTCATAATATCACTACACTTACACTACACAAACAATATGGACAGAATTTTATTTTGATTAATTTATTGTTAGAAATGCACTAAAATGCTCGCAATTTTATGGGATATTATTTTCATTCAATTTATCATAAGGTTTTAATTTTTTCAAATATATTACATGATGTGTCGTTAGATATTAAATATAAATTAGCCCAATTAGAAAAATGAGTTTTTTTTTACATAATTCATGACAAATTACAAAACTTATGTAGGTACTAATAATGATCGTAATAGAATAAACCGTGATTAATATCGATCATAGGTTATTTTTGATTTGGAGCCTTCAAGAAGCTGATACGACAGGAACATGTTCGTGAGTTACAGAGGAAATATGAAACTGAACAGAAGCAGGAACTCAAAGAACTGGCAGCCGGTCGTGGGTAAGTCATATTTTAGTTTGTAATTTTTAATTGAAAATTATAAAGGACCCTTTTCACTGGTAACAAAGCATTCCATCTTAGTCTTCAGGGGCGACAACGCATCTGCAGTTTGATTTTTAGTCAAGGTGTGTGTGTTAGTTGGCAAAATCATTCACTTACCATCGGTTGGAATTTATAATTGTGTTTTACCTTCACTTCCCCTCTCAACGACTAAGCTTTTGCGTTTTTTGTTCCAGTGATCTTCAACGCGACTGCTGATCTACTCCGCTTATATTGAATTATAGGGGAGATACTTGACATAGTTGCCACGCTTGGCATGGTCTTGGTTAAGTTGTCCCCCTTTTTTGTCAAGAAATTCTCAGTTTTTTTTATAGGATAGGGTGACAAACGAGCACACAGTCCACCTGATGGTAAGTGGTTGCTGCGGTTCATAAACATCCACATCTATCCTCGATTATAAATCAAAATGCAGATGCGTTGTCACCCGTGAGGAATAAGATGGAATGCCTAGTTTCCTGTAAAAAGGGTCTCCCTCCGGTTCTCTACACTCACCAAATGAAACACAGCAGCATAAAGCTGGTATTACACGGTGGTATTCTGTGAGAGCGTGATCCTTCCGCGGTTGTGCCAACCCATTCGTGCTACAACTATAATACTAATGCACCACTGCTCTACCACGTATAATAATAAATAATAATAAAAAAGATTGCAGACCGTTTATATATATATATATATATATATATATATATATATATATATATATATATATATATATATATATATATATATATATATATATATATATATATATATAAACGGTAATATATAAATATTTATTAACTTTAAAGAAATTAATATATCTATCATAAAATTAAAAAAGGACATTCGCATATATGAAATCGTTAAATTCAAAATCTATTTCATTGATCAGCATAAAAATTTATATATGTATCTTCCAATGGAGATATTTATAAACTAAAAATAATTTAAAAAATGAATACAAAAATTTCAAGCAAAATTTAATATTATTTTATTTGCTTTTTTCAATCAAGTGTGGCAATTAATAAAATAAATTGCATGCGCTAAAATTAAAAAAAAAACGTTGCTCATTACAACCTGTGATATTAACTGGCAGGACAAAGTGCTCTATAGAGCTTACATTTATGACTAGTATTGTGAAATCATTTTTATGAATTTATTAAAACTACACTATAATTTCTTAACAAAATGGACAGAAGTTGCTTTATTATGTCGGAAATGTAAAAATATTTTCCTATCGATTCATACTAGTTATATAAAAACATTTAAGCGTCTCGCTCGCAATTCCCTTTATATTAGTATTTGCGCGCAAGAGTTTGAGCCGGGCATTGTCTAAGAATCGGAAGGAAAATATAATAAAAAATAAAACTCGGAATATTGTTGCAACACATAATATAATACTCAAAACAGGAGTCTAATTTTACTGGCTAATATGTAATAAATAATAATGAAACATATATATCATTAAATTATTATATTTATACAATATATTTCTTTATTTTTTAATACAGTTATTTAATCTTTTATATGTTCGTATAATTTTATAGTTTTTATTGCTATGATTTTAGTTAAGAATATTTAATTTTTAAATGGGTTTATTAGATGTTAATAATTTTAATGTTTTTTTTTTTGTAAATTATGTATAAATTATTATTATTCTTAACTTGTTACGGACATGTTTTTATTGATTTTTTTGTGTTGTGTAGTGTAGTTTTATCATTTTATTAAAAAACTAAGTACCGAGATTGCTACATATTTCAGTTTCTCGATACGAATAATGAATATTGTAATCTTGTAGCTGTGTTGAACGTTTTCCTTAAAACGTATTCGTTGTTGTGATTAGTAGCTAAGTGTACCGTTGTGTTGTGTTAAAAGCCTTCAAGACGGCTACGCCGGTATCGGCTATGTGTGACCTTCGACGACAGGATCTTATAAAATAAATGCTTTAACTATGTTTAAATATTTCGTGTTTAATAGTTGATTGTATAGTGCGTCTTGAGGCGTTTATTGATTGTAATAATATTATATGGACCTAGATATAAGCGTAGCAACCCAAAAGACTACAAATTAGGCGTCGAGCAAAAATGCAACTCCGTTGGCTTTTAACCTTAGAACTAACGAGATATTGGATATCAGTTTCAGCTTTGTCCAAAATAATAAAACGTTGAATTATCGCAACGGTATATAGATAACTTTGTCCCAGAAGAAATGTTGGTTTGCATTGAAGGATGAAGGCTGTATTTACGGATTGTTAACTATTTATGTACTAGGTATATTGACTGTATCTAATCGTCTCTCTACTTATAAGTATCGACCCTTGCCGTCGGCATAACCTCACAGACTATGAAATTTGGCTTTAAAATTGTATTACTCTTGTATAACGGCTTTAAGCGAGTCAAGGAATTCATTAAACTTCTATTTATTGTGACGGACAGACGTACACGTGTCCTAATCGTACACGTTACGGTTTAGCAAAATATGTATAACGATGATTTATATATATAATTTTCGATCAATACTCTGTAGGTTTACGAATTATTTTACAGTCTGATAAACTACCGGTAGGTAGTTAAACGATGACGTGTGGTAGCGTTGGTTGATATTTTGCAATCGTCAATAAGTGTTTGAATATAAAATGTATGAAATGTTTAAACAAATTGTATTTGTTCCAATCTAACATATCTTGAATATATATATCAGGTAGAAAATGTACGAAACAATCATATCCTATTTAGCAAATCCTAACGGTGAACCGAAATCTACGAGATAGTTATTGAATGCAATCGATCGAGTGGACAATTCGGTTAATTTAAAAATTGACAATAATGTTATTAAATGTGAATTAAATAACTGTTTAAATATACAGCGTGGTCTAGTTATTGACAATAAAGGCGATGACAATAACAAATAACTTTTTCGGAGCATTTTCAGCTTCACACTGTAGGTAACCGATCAATAATAATTAATGTTTTAAAATGTATGTATTTATTGGTGGTTTTAATTTTAAAATAAAGATAGTTACTACTCCTGAGCATAATCGTTTTTTTAATGTTGGTATATTGATATCAACGTTGTCTACTCCATCCGCTCCATATCTCACATTCGCACTTGTGAACGTGTGTGAGTGCTTACACAGATATTCCGCTTAAAACAGTTGAATTAGGACTGATTTTTCAATCTCGAGGTAAACAGACAAATGGCGTTTTTTCGAGAGACAGCAAAAAATTTTTTATCACCAGTTTGGCATCATTCGACGAATTTTCTAACTCGTTGACTAATGAAGGAATAACTGTCTATGTGTTCTTTTGACAACCCGATATCCGATTCTTAGATAGATAGTTTAATTTAACGACATGACAGCAGCATTTAACTTCCTTTTTATTTATTTTTTTGATTTTGCATTATATATACACATATATAATGCAAAATCATATAATAAAGGGATAAGTCGCTCGCGTCCGTAGGCTTTGACCACCTATTCCTAGGCCCACCCTACACGTGTCCCCCGGGTGGTGCTAAATGAGCGACAAGCCGATAGCACGGACTCGGCTCCACGCCGCGCGGTGGTAGCGGCGTAAAATATACTACCCATATTCGCACCATGAAGAACCATATAAAAGAAATGGCCCCGAGTTCCCGGCGCCCCTTTAATGGGGCAGGGGTGCGAATAATCTCCGGGAGGAAAACCGGCGACGAGGTTCGCCACACGTCACGTTCCGTCTCCCGGAGAGGCGAAAAGTGGATTGCAGAGGCCCGTCTGGCTACGTTGAATGTATGTGGGGCAATGAATGATAAAATAAATGAAGTATGCGATATGATGTATGATAGAGGAATAGATATGTTATATGTAAATGAGACGAAAAGGAAGGGGAAGGATGTCACTACACATGGCATGTATACCGCATACTGGTCTGGTGTAGGCCAGGGAGTAGGTATCATCCTTTCAGAAAGAATGGGCCAATGTGTGAAAGAGTATGAATGTGTAAGCCCAAGACTTCTATGGATACGAATGAAGGTGGAAGTTGTTTGTGTTAGGGGTCTACGCCCCAGACATGTCTAAGCCCACTTATATCCGAGAGCAGTTTTGGGAAATGGTAAGGATGGTGTTAATGAAGTGTAAGGGAAATGAAAATATTATTATGCTAAGAGATTTTAATGGAAGGGTTGGGGTGAGGAGGCTTGGTTATGAAAGGATATTGGGAACGTTTGGTGATGAAAGTATAAATGAGAATGGTGAAAGTCTCCTCACCGTATGTATGGAAAAGAATCTTTTTGTGACGAACACTTGCTTTCGCCACAAGAGGATTCACATGTATACTTGGGTAAGAGGTGACGAGAGAAGCATGATAGATTTCATAATTGTGGATGAAAGATTGAGGGGCCCAGTGGTGGATACAAGGGTTTACCGGGGTTCTAACGTAGTAACGGATCATTAATTGGTTTTTTTTTATAGAAGAGGGGGCAAACGAGCATGTGGCTCACCTGATGTTAAGTGACTACCGCCGCCCATAATCAACCGCAACACCAGGGGAATTGCAGGTGCGTTGCCGGCCCTTTAGAATAGAGTAAGCTCTTTTCTTGAAGGTCCCCAGGTCGTATCGGTCCGGAAAAATCGCCGGTGATTAATTATTCCACAGAGAGGTTGTACGCGGAAGAAAACTCCTTTTGAAACGTACAGTGGTGGACCGCCAAGCATCCAGATGGTGTGGATGGTATCGGGACGTTTGCCGCGTAGTGCGTTCACGAAATTTGGCGGCTGGGATTAATCCGAAAAATTCCTCAGAGCACTCTCCATGGTATATGCGAAAGAAAATACAAAGGGATGCAACATCTCTTCGCAGTGCCAGTGAATCGAGCCGATCGGAAAGCACTCGGTCGTCGACGATTCGAGCCGCTCTGCGCTGGATGCGGTCAAGTGGAAGGAGCTGGTACTGGGGAGCCCCAGCCCAGAGATGGGAACAGTATTCCATGTGCGGCCGAACCTGCGCCTTGTAAAGTTGCAGGCGGTGTGCCGGCATAAAATACTATCCCGCTCTGCTGAGCACGCCGAGCTTTTTAGAGGCCAATTTGGCCTTCCCTTCCAAGTGACTACGAAACTGCACGTCACTCGATGTGTCGACGCCGAGGATTCCGATACTGGCTGAGGCAACAAGGGGAGTGCCTTGAAACTGAGGGGATACGACAAAGGGGTTCTTTTTAGCGGTTAACGCGAAAACTTGTGTCTTCTGGGGTTAAACTGGACTAGATTTAGTCGCCCCCAATCCGAGACTTTGTCCAGCAGAGACTCGACTTCAGACACAAGTTTGTCCCGGTACTCGGAGACGTTTTCCCGAGAAATATTGGCACGGCCGGTATACAGAGCATCACCAGTGCTGTCATCTGCATAGCAATGAATGTTACGGGTTTGCAACATATCATTGATATGCAGAAGAAACAGCGTTGGCGATAGCACGCAGCCTTGTGGAACACCAGCATTAATAGGCTTGCAATCGGAGCTTGCACCCTCTACAACGACCTTGATGCTCCGATCTGCAAGAAAACTGGTGATCCAATCGCACAATTTCTCGGGAAGCCCATAGGAAGGGAGCTTCGAAAGAAGCGCTTTGTGCCAAACCCGATCGAAGGCCTTGGCAATGTCCAAACTAATGGCCAATGCCTCCCCCTTGGACTCTACTGCCTCCGTCCATCTGTGGTTTTATGCCGAATTAATGGTCTATTCAGGCGTTGGCGCCATCTGTCATCTGTGTCT